>CM077152.1:166784809-167031675 GCA_039583875.1 Platanthera guangdongensis
ATTTCATGGAATAGCAAGAAACAGAATTATGTTGCAACCTCCACAGCAGAGTCTGAGTACATCTCGGCAGGCAGCTATTGCACACAACTCCTATGGATCAGAAACCAGTTAGCCGACTACGACCTTCAGTTCAAGGAAGTTCCAATGTACTGCGACTCCTCCAGTGCGATTGCAATTGCCAACAATCCGGTATCGCACAGCAGAACGAAGCATATTGAAGTGCGATACCACTTCATTCGGGAGCACGTGGAGAACAAGTACATCTCTCTCTGTTATGTCCCCACGAACAAGCAGATTGCAGATATATTCACAAAGCCTTTAGACGAAGCCAAGTTCAGTCTTTTCAAAACTGAATTGGGGATGCTAAACTATGAGGAATGAAGACTACAGAAGCTTCAGGCTCGTGCAAGAACTGAGGGGGAGCAAGGTACTCAAGTTGAGCACATGCGCAAGTACTGAGGGGGAGCAAGGGGTCAAATGCTACAGACCTCGATTTGCAGAAGCCGAAAAGGGGGAGATTACCCTCTCGTCTAAGGCTAAGGTGGCTCCAAAGTTTGCTCTCAAGCAACCGGTACTGGTAATGAATATCTCTCTCCACTAAATTTCAAGGTTATGATTTTCATTCCCATACGCTCTATTCACCTTAGCTTGTAGGGTTTAGGCTTCTTCAAATAGGGGGAGATTGTTGGGTATTGTATCCACAATGTACCTGATTTGAAGAAGCCCCTGAACAAGATAAGGTAAATAGACAATGTATTTGACAAAGTATTTCAAGTTGTGCTTGCAGTTATTCCACGCTAATTGCACACCAATGTCAGGGTGCAGTAGATCAATATACACGGGTCTGCACGACGTAATCCTTCGTTGAGCAGATCAGTGTGTTGGCCTACGTGTACTCTCTCTATTGGAATGCACTTACTTTCAAGTACAGGGCTGTATTTATACAAGAGCAGACAAGGAGCAAGGATGAGTCAAAGAGCAGCTCAGAGGCGTAGGATGAAAAATCATCTAAGTTAGAATCGACGAGAATCACCAAGTGATTCTCGCCGAATCGTCGAGAATCACTGGCTGATTCTCGCCGGCTAATTCAGAGTGCAATCAAGTCAAATTCGACGAGAATCACTTTGTGATTCTCGACGAATCGTCGAGAATCACTTTGTGATTCTCGCCGAATCGTCGAGAATCACCCTTGATTCTCGACGATTCGACGAGAATCACAGGTGATTCTCGCCGATTTTTACTTGGGCAATTTTCGGGATAAAGTTGGACCGGATTCTGCCGCTGGCACTATTTTGAACCGGATTTTGGGTTCTTCTTGTGGGACCCACAACGATCATGAAGGTGTTTACTTATGTATATATATACGGGTATTTTTGAACAGTAAAGACATACACAGAAAGAAGCCGAGCCGATCTTAACCTAAAATCATGAGTTCTGCTCCGCCGCCGCCGTTGCCGCTCGCGCTAGTTGGTCGCCGCTCTTGATCGAGATTTCTTCGTGATCTTCCGGCGACAGAAGCTTAGCCAAGCTTAGAGTCTCACGCATCTATCCAGAGATCCCTTGTCTCTCGATTTGTTCATCGGGAAAAACTTCCCCGTCCGAATCGATCGAGACGATCGATCCTAGAGTGACCGTTGGTAGACCTAGCTAGCTTCGCTACGAAGTTTGGATCTCCAAAGAACAGCAGCCGCACATCGTTGTCGCCGCCGATCCCGTGAACCTAGCCGCCGCCCATCTTGCCGCCGCCGGTTCCGGGGAGATTCTCTCCAAGAGAGATCTAGGGTTGTGGACTCTTCGTGGACTTCAAGAACACGTCTTCAACGAAGAGGGACACCGTAGTCTCCAAACGTAGTTTGTATTTCTTGTACATTCTATTTTATTTTTGTTGTAAAGGAATGTTGGTTCCTAGTTGAAAGGGTTGGGTGCAACCCGGTTTTTGGGAGTGTTGACTCCTACGTGTGGAAGGGTTCCTTCCGATAGTGCAAGGATTGGATTTCAATCCTGTTGGAGAAGTGACCGACTCGTCCCTGGTTGGGAGATAGGTCGAAGGGGGAAAGTGGATGTACCCAAATCGGGGAACCACTATAAATAGCTTGTGTACTCTTTTGTGCTGTGTTGTTTTATTTTCGTGTGCAGGTACAATTTAAATTCCGCAAAAACGCTGCACGTCACCTATTCCCCCCCCCATAGGTGAAGATAGTTGACACTAGGTGAACTTTCAATATCCAAGTGCCCAAGTGCATTGCTGAGATGTCAGAGACGGAACTTTCATTATTTAATTTGGACAAGAGGATTCGTCAAATTATCATGGATATCTGGTCTGGACCTTCTCGCTCTAGATTGGAAAAATGTGGGACGGCTAAATCTATGTGGGTGATGATCTCAGAGCTGATGGGGGGGGGGGTCAGAGAAAGCTAGAATCTGCTGTCAACTAGAGGATGAAGCCTATGTGGGGGTCCTCGCCTCTGAAGATGAAGTCAATGATCAATCGGACAGCATCAGAGCTCTAGTGTCCGTGTCAGAGACTGAAGAAGCCAGTGAGGAAAGCAGTTCTGATGAGGATGTCACAACGGTCACTGGCGCTAGTGACAATGACTCTGATGAGCAGGTAACTTCTTCATCTTACCCCGTCTCTCTTGAAGTTCCTGAAGACAGGAAATGTTTCCCATCAGAAAATCCTGATTCCCTGAAGAGAGCCCTTCAGACAAGCAACCTACTTGTTGTGGAGCAAGCACAGGAGATTGCTCGGTTGAAGATATTTTTGGTTCTCCAATTGGCATCCAACAAGGTCAAGGACTCTAAAATCTCAGATCTAGAGAGTAGTCTAGAGAATGAGAAAAGAATAGTATCAAACTTTTCCAAGGTTGATGCTATGAAGAGAAAGGTAGAAAATGGGTGGATCTCCCGAATTATCAATTCGTGGAGAAATGGGGAAATGGTATTCCGACCCCCCACTCCAAGCAGGAAGGCTACTCATCATGCCTTCAGGTATGATCACAGGAATAATCGTGGTCACTGTAAGGGTGATCTGTCCTCATGTGGAGACACCCATAGTGCAAGGGCCGTCATGGCCACCCATGAGAGAATTCCTAAGGCTCATTCTGAGCCCTTTGTATTCTCGGCCACCCAAGGACACAGGAAAGAGGGGTTAGAAGTCATGCTGTAAGTTCTCATGGGGCCTCAGGAAGGGGGCTGACTGAAAGGAAGGCACCTCCTCTCAGGCCTCGTGACGCTCACTACATGCATTCAGTCCACCCTTCCATGTGTCATGGTGGAAGAGGCAGTTCTGGGAGCAGATCCAGATCTATCCCGTTTGGACCTAGGCCCTTGACTACCTCAGTCACTAGATCATGTCAGAAACGGAGATACAACATTCACTCATGTTGGTGATGTGGCAAGGTGGGACACTTTGCCATAGACTGTTGGCACAACCCCTCTGTGTCAAGGGCAAGGGCCTACCCACATCTCCTGGGCAGAGGTAGTCTTCCTGACAGGATTTCTAATGGAAGTCAGTCGAGTGTTTATGCTAACAGGAACCTAGGACCCAATATGTATTGGGTTCCTAAGGTAAAGTAACTCTTTTTTTGCAGGGTAGTCTAGGTTCCCGTAAATATAATGGGAACTAGACAGTAGATGTTTCAAGACTATATTGGACCAAATATATGGAATAACTGAAGTGATATCTATCTGGGCATACTCACATTGAGCACCTGGTATGTTTTAACCAGAGGGGCTAAAAGATAACTCTCATAATCCCAGGTACTTTTGATCAGCTCCAAGACTTGAGTAACATTATATCGACATGTCCATATATATATATATATATATATATATATATATATATATATATATATATATATATATATATATATATACCTGTATACACATACTTGAGTGTACACCTAAGGATAGGTTAACTCGATAAATATAAACCTTAGATACGTCAATAAAGATTTATCGGAAGTTCCACTGGTAGATTCGAGAACTAACATCTACCGGCGTAAATCAGTTCACTGAAAACTAACGAAGATACGCCATTGGAAATCTCGACAACTTACAATTGACATCCAGAAGTGTATGGAAACGCCCCGTTCAAACCATAAATAGATTGGCCTTAAGAAATATATATATATTTAGAGGATTTTGTAAATTATCTTGATATCAGAAGACTTCGAGAATCCGGCGGGGCCCGAACCTTAGCGTTTCACTCTTCACACGGAAATCCTTTTTAAACTCATCGATATCGCATAGTATCAACAGCAGGAAGCTCACCGAAGGAATCTCGCCGATCGCCTCCTTCGTCGACAACAGCAGGGATCGACAACAGCAGGACTCTCGCCGATTGACCTCCGCTTTCCCGCAAGATTCCCGGAAGCTTCTTTCCGAAGGAATCTCACCGAAGGACCCGTGCTTCTTCCCCTTCCGTCGACATCCCGCAAGACTTCTCACGTAGGACCCTCGCCGACTCTTCCCAATTCGCCGATCTCGCCGATTGCCCTCCGTGGATCTCTCCTCTCTCTCGTCCAGGGATTTCTCCACAGTTTCGATCACTCACAGTCGGGTGCACCTCCTGGGTGTTCGTCGTCTTTGTCAAACTAACTCACCGTCTATGCTGTTAGGTAACCATACCACATCCTTACAAGAACTTTATTACTAGTGTCGCTTCCCTTTTAACTATTGATTAAGCGTAGAGTAGGGATTCTCATTCGTACTAGAGCACCCCTGTAAAATCCTGGACAAGGAAGTGTTGGAGTTCTTTACAACCGCAAAACTCCGGAATGATGACTCTCTCATCAAGAGCAAGGTTGCAGGGGCAAAGATCAAGATGTCTGCCAGCAAGCTGACCCACTTCCTGCAGCTCACTAGCTCGGCGCACGAGGATTATCTGGATGAACAAGACAAAACCAGGACTTTATTATTTTGTGGACTCGCTCAAGGAATGAGGTCGATAAAGCGAAAGGACATGAATGAGGAGGGAAAACTTCTGTCAGACATCATTGGAAAAGTACTCATATGCAAGCCGGGCTCTCATGAACACATCTCTGCGGACATGTTCAAGATCCTGGTGGCAATTGTCTGCAGAAAAAGCTTCAACTGGGGGGCATTGCTTTTTGAGAAGATAAAGGACACCCTTAGATCTCCTAGCTTTGGCCGAATCATTAGTCTGTATCTCAATCAGTTGAATGGAGATAAGTATGACATGAGTAAAGGTGTTCCTCTACATTACTTAAAGAAAATGGACTCGAGTGTTTTTAACAGATGGGAGAGGCGCATTGGGCAGGCTGCCGTGGTAGAACAACAGGACGCATCTCCAGCCGAGGACGGCACTGTGGCTGATTCCGTAGTAATCCCCAGTGAAATTGCTGATGCATTGACTGCAGGAAATGAGGGGGAGCCTCTACCCACTTATGCTGATGTTATATCTGACATCTCCCAGATAGCCAGAGATGCAGTGGTGGATATACTAGAAGAAAGTGAAGTGGTGCTGGAGAATGAGGAGGCCCTGAACCTGAACGATCTAGGAGCCGAAGGTGCTGTAGAGAAGACTGCTGACGAAGGGTTGGAAGATGATGCTGATGAAGATGATCTCATGGATGATGAAGGTGAGGGAGACTGCAATGAGGGACAGGAAGCTTTGGAGACTTAGGATATCACTGAAGCTCCATTTGACAAGCATGCTCCTGAGATCGCTCCTGAGATCATTGGTGCAACAGTGGAGGGGGAGTCCGAGAAATCTACAGAGGCTGCACGCATTCCCCCCTTAGAGACTATGCTCGTGTCCAGCTCTACAGGTGCATTTGCTGAAGCACAAGGCCAAGGAGTGCCTCAGGCTCATCCACTATGAGATGATCTAGCCAATCACACCGTGAATGTCATTCAGGGTATAGTGGATGAGCTCAAAGGATCTTTTGAGAAAGCTCAGGATAAAATGTTAAAAAGAATTAAGAAATTGGAGAATCTCATGCTCAAGAACATGGTGGAGATCAATCACAAACTGGACGTGATGGAAAAGAAGTTTGAAGATAAGTATACAGCGGCCGGCCAAGCCGTCACTCTTCTTATGGACGGATTAAAAAGGAACACTTATACTCTCACAATCTTAAATCAGAATGCTCATGTCGTAGCAAATAACATTCAAAAGTTTGATGGCAATATGGTAACTCTCAAGACCAATCAACAAGCCTTGGTCACTGAATTCTCCAGGACTACAGAGCATATTGATGAGTCACTGCATTCTTATGCAAACTCCATTGCAGTCGAAGGCAAAAAGGGGGAGAAAGAATATATAGCTAAGATGGCCGAGCTTCGGGAAATCATGATCAAAAACTTTGAACAGTCAAACCAATATGTCTATGATAGTTGCTGGTGAATGCTCCAACAGGCGTTAGGCGTCGATTTGTCTGAAAATCCTGCGGGTATTCATGCTCCTGAGACTACTACGGCTGCTGAGGGAGTAAGTGTTGCAGAAGTTCCCTTAAGTGAAGCTGAGGCTGCTAGGGCCACCTCCAAGGCATAGCTAATGGCAATGTTTGACCAAGGAGCCCTAGCAAAAGCCAGAGACAAGAGAAAATCTCAAGAAGGGACATCCAAGGAAACACAAGCTGAAAAGAGAATCAGATTGAAGGAGGAGGAAGTAAGAAACGAAAGGTGGAGTCCGGTTTCAAAGAGTATCATCTTGGACACATTATGGCTACAAGAAAAAGGAGAAATCATTTGAAACGAAGTATACAGCCAGCATGAGTGGGAGCTGCACAAGACGTATGAAGCTAAACGGAACATCTTCTTCAGGACCAACACTACAGCAGATAAAGCTCCTCCACCCAGATACTATCCAAAGCCAAAGGAATATGTTGAAAGGCAAAGAAAGAAGTTTTTGGCTCAGAAACTTAAGGATGACCTAGCCAAAAATCCATAGACAGAAATTCATAGCTTATCATTGTCTCTTGAACACTTTTGTCTTGTTTTATTGATATATGAACAATCCTGATTATATTTATATATATATATGTATATTAATTTATGATTGAATCAAGCCTTGATCTGTGTGAGTATATTTTCTTGTGCCGCATCTTTATATTCTCTATGTTGTATATATTATTTGGTTGGTGGTATTCATCTTAGCTAGTAGGATTTTGGCTTCGTCAAATAGGGGGAGATTGTTGGGTATTGTATCCACAATTACCTGGATTAGAGGAAGCCACCTGTCAAGCTAAGATGAATTCACAATGTATTTGATACAATCTTTCAAGTTGTGCTTGCAGTTATTCCACGCTAAGTGCACACCAATGTCAGGGTGCAGTAGGTCAATATACACGGGTCTGCACGACGTAATCCCTCATTGAGCAGATCAGTGTGTTGGCCTACGTGTACTCTCTCTATTGGAGTGTACTTATTTTCAAGTACAGGGCTGTGTCAAGGCAAGAGCAGACAAGGAGCAAGGATGGGTCAAGTAGCACCTCATGGGTGGAAAGACGAAAAATCGTCTAAGTATAAATCGACGAGAATCACCAAGTGATTCTCGCCGATTCGGCGAGAATCATCTTTGATTCTCGCCGATTCGTCGAGAATCATTGGCTGATTCTCGCCGACTCGATCCAGCTACTTCAAAAGCGAGCAACCCCGATGCTAAGTAATATTCGACGATCTCGCCGAATCGGCGAGAATCACTAGTGATTCTCGCCGAATCGTCGAGAATCTCTGGCTGATTCTCGCCATCTCGACCAGGCTTAATCAGGGCGTGCAACCAAGTCAACTTCGACGAGAATCATCTTTGATTCTCGCTGAATCGTCGAGAATCACCTTTGATTCTCGACGATTCGATGAGACTCACTTTCGATTCTCGTCGATTTTGACTTAGGCAATTTTTCTGAAAACAGCTGGACCGGATTCTGCCGCTGGCACTGTGTTGAACCGGAACTTGGGTTTCCTTCAGGTGGGACCCACAACGGTCATTTAGGAGTATACTTGTGTATAAATACACGTGTATTTTTGAACAGTATATACACGGAGAAAAAGACGAAACACGGGCCGCGACGTGACCTAGATCGCGAGTTCCGCTCCGCCGCCGCCGTCGCCGCTTGAGAGAGTTGATCGCCGGTCTTGATCGTGGTTTCTTCCAGATCTCCCGTCGACAGAAGCTTAGCCTAGCTTAGCATCTCACGTGTCTAACCGGAGATCCCTTGTCTCTTGATTTTTTGATTGGGAAAACCTTCCCCGTCCGAATCTATCGAGACGATTGATCCTAGTGTGACCGTTGGAAGACCTAGCTAGCTTCGCTACGAAGTTTGGATCTCCAAAGTACAGCAGCCGCACATCGTTGTCGTCGCCGATCCCGTGAACCAAGCCGCCGCCCATCTAGCCGCCGCCGGTTCTGGGGAGATTCTCTCCAAGAGAGATCTAGGGTTGTGGATTCTTCGTGGACTTCAAGAACACGTCGTCTACGAAGAGGGACACCTTAGTCTCCAAAAGTAGTTTGTATTTCTTGTACATTCTAGTTTATCTTTGTTGTAACGGAACGTTGGTTCCTAGTTGTAAGGGTTGGGTGAAACCCGTGTTGTGGGAGTGTTGACTCCTACGTGTGGAAGGGTTCCTTCCGATAGTGCAAGGATTAGATTTCAATCCTGTTGGTGAAGAGACCGAGTCATCCCTTGTTGGGAGATAGGTCGAAGGGGGAAAGTGGATGTACCCAAATCGGGGAAACACTATAAATTGCTTGTGTGCTTTCTGTGTTGTGCTGTTTTGTTTTCTTGTGCAGGTACAATTTTAAATTCCGCAAAAACGCTGCTCGTCACCTATTCCCCCCATAGGTGAATATAGTTGACACTAGGTGGACTTTCAACTATCTAGAGCTTGTCCTTATGTCCTGCAATAAGAAAGTAAAACAAACACACACAACAAGCACAAAAGTATTTATAGTGGTTCCCCAATTGGGTACATCCACTTTCCCTCCCACCTTTCCAACTTACTTATTGGACAAGGCAAAAACTCAAGCACTATGCTCTTTAGAGCTTACACATCAGGCCCACAACAATACTCTCAGTGTGCAGCACACCTACACTCAGTACCCCTCTAGGTACCTACCTCAGATCCACACTTGGATCCTACCACAGAGAGATAAACTCTCCAGCCTCAGGCTATTAAGCCTTCCAGCAGCTCAGATCCACTTGGATCCAACCACAGAGAGATAAACTCTCCAGCCTCATGATATTAAGCCTTCCAGTAGCTCGGATGTACTTGGATCCTACCACAGAGAGATAAACTCTCCAGTCTCAGACTATTAAGGTTTCCAGTAACTCAGATCCAGTTGGATCCTACCATAGATAGATAAACTCTCCAGCCTCAGGCTATTAAGCCTTTCAGTAACTCAGATCCAGTTGGATCCTACCACAGAGAGATAAACTCTCCAGCCTCAGGCTATTAAGCCTTCCAGCAACTCAGATCAAGTTGGATCCTACCACAGAGAGATAAACTCTCTAGCTTCAGGATATTAAGCCTTCTAGCAACTCATATCTAGTTGGATCGTACCACAGAGAGATAAACTCTCCAGCCTTAAGCTATTAAGACTTCCAGCAGCTCAGATCTAGTTGGATCCAACCACAGAGAGATAAAATCTCCAGCCTCAGGCAATTAGGCCTTCCAGCAGATCCAGGAAACTTGAATCCTACAGTGAAATGGTTACAAGTTTTAGGATGAAAAAAACAAAAATAACTCAGAGATTAAATCTCTGAGTTTGCTCTGCTGAACTGAGCAGAAATCAGTTCAGCTAACTTGCTGTAGAAGGGATGAGTCTTCTTCTACAACTATCTTCTCTCTTGCTACACAAGTGAACAACTATCTACTATTGAGTGGATCAACGAGCTTGCTTTGTTCTTGAGAGAACGAACTTGCTGATCAGGAAGTGCTCCAACTATCTTCTACTCTCCCTTTGGCTAACTTGGCTGGACTTCAACTTTCAATCTTGATCGGAATAGATGTCTAACCGCCTCTTTCAGTTTTTCTTTCTGTTCTTTGGATTCATTTTATGCCTGGGTATTCATTAACCCTAAACCTTTTCTGTTTACCCCTTTTATATGCATTGATTTTAATCAACGACAACATTGTATGTGGGCCCACCAAGGATTGGTGAGCGCCAACTCCATCAGAAAGGGACAAAACATCTTTCAGCGCTGTAGCAGCTTTCCCGCAATGGCTTTCTGCATAGTTAACTTTGATGACATCAATAGTGGTCATTAACATTTGAACTTAGAAAAGTTCCTGAATTCCATCAAGCGTTGATTGATGTTGAGACACTTAATACCATCATCCTTGGATCTCAGCTCTTCCGGACTTAGAAAATTTCCAGGCTTTATCTCAGTGATTTTGTCTCAGCGGTCTCAGCGATCTCAACGGTTTTCCATTATTAGTTGAGACAAGCCTTTGTCTCAGTGCTTTCATCTTATCTACTATCTCAGCAGTTTCTGTACTTTAACTGTCTCAGCGGATTTGTCTCAGCGGCCTCAGCGGTTTTTCATTTATCAGCTGAGACAATTCTTTGTTTCAGCGCTTTCCTCTTCATTGGAAGTGTTGAGTGAACCTGTTTCACTCAATGCTTCTGGACTTAGAAAAATTCCAGCTGATGTTGTTCTGAGCTGTTTACCTCTTGACTGTCTCAATGCTCCCTATTTTATTTAGAAGCGTTGAGTGAACATGCTTCACTCAATGCTTCTGGACTTAGAAAGTTTCTAGCTCACTTTGTCTCTGCTGTCTCAGCTATCTCAATGCCATCTTCTCAGCTGTCTCAATGCCATCTTCTCAACTATCTCAGCTGACTCACTGTCATCTTCTTAGTTGTCTTCAACTATCCCAACAACATCTTCCCAGTTGTCTTTAGCTATCTCAATGCCATCTTCCCAGCTATCTCAGCTGTCTCAGCAATGTCAATGCCTACTTCTCAGCGGACTCATCCCTCATGCCTTAGATTTTATGGCTTTAACTTGACAAGCTTTGAGCATAGCTCGACGAACCATAACCTGATCTCGACGAACTTTGATCTTCTCAGCGCTCTCAGTGCTTTTTACCTTAGACACTTTTTCTCTTGCTTCAGCTTGACAATCGTTGGGTTGAGCTCGACGAACTGTAACCTGATCTCGACGAAATTCGAGCGAAGTTCGACAAATTTTGTATCCTGAGTTCTTAAGCTTATGCTGAGTTGAGCTCGACGATCAGCAAGCAGAGTTCGACGAACTCTAAGGTGAGTTCGACAAAATTTGAGTTTACTGCCCAACTCATTTTTCTTTACATGTCCAATCATGGACTACCTACATGAAAGTCCACCTAGTGTCAACTATGTGCACCTATGGTGGGGGGGGGGAATAGGTGACGTGTGGTTCTTTTGCGGAATTTACGGATGTACCTGCACAATAAAAACAAAAAGCACAGCACACAGAATACACAGCAAATTTATAGTGGTTCCCCGACTTGGGTACATCCACTTTCCCCCTTCGACCTATCTCCCCAACAAGGGACGACTCGGTCACTTCTCCAACGGGATTGAAATCCAATCCCTGCACTAACGGAAGGAGCCCTTCCACACGTGAGAGTCAATACTCCCACAAAACGGGTTGCACCCAACCCTTACAACACGGAAAAAACGTTCCTTTACAACGAAATTAAATGTAGAGTGTACACGTGATACAAACTTCTTTTGGAGACTACGGTGTTCCTCTTTGTCCGACGACGTGTTCTTGAAGTCGATGAAGAGTCTACAACCTTGGTCTCTCTTGGAGAGGATCTCCCGGAACCGGCGGCGGCAATCCGAGCGGCGGCTTGGTTCGGAGTCAGCGGCAACGAAGGTGCGCTGCTGCAGTGCTTTGAGATCCAAACTTCTTTGTGAAGCAAACTAGGTCTACCAACGGTCACTCTAGGATCGGTCGTCTCGATCGATTCGGACGGGGGAGTTTTTCCCGGTCAACAAATCGAGAGACAAGAGATCTCTGGATAGACACGTGAGACACAAGCTTTGCTAAGCTTCTGTCGCCGGAGATCAAGAAGGAATCTCGAATGTTGGCGACGACCCGCAATCCCGAGCGCGACGGCGGCGGCGGAGAAGAGTCGCGGAATTAGGGTTACGAGGCGGCTCGGTTTCTTTTTCTTTTTCCGTCCATTTATTGTTCAAAATACTGGAATATATATACTGTTGAATTCTCAAATATGACCGTTTGCGGGACCCACAAAAGAAATCCCTAAGTCCGGTTCAAACTAGTCCAAAGGCAGAATCCGGTCTAGCAGCATCCTGAGAAAACGCCAAGTGAAAATCGGCGAGAATCGCAGGCGATTCTCGACGAATCGGCGAGAATCACTAAGTGATTCTCGACGATTCGTCGAGAATCGTTAGTGATTCTCGCCGAATCACTTATTGATTCTCAACGAATTTTACTTTGTATGCATGAGCTGCTTGGCCACTGGTTCGGCGAGAATCACTAGTGATTCTCGCCGAATCTTACTTGGCACCA
Source organism: Platanthera guangdongensis (assembly GCA_039583875.1). Lineage (NCBI taxonomy): Eukaryota > Viridiplantae > Streptophyta > Magnoliopsida > Asparagales > Orchidaceae > Platanthera > Platanthera guangdongensis. Next base: position 166,797,301 of record CM077152.1, read on the forward strand.
TTTAGAGGTGGCCAGAAGGAGTCGGCGAGAATCACTAATGATTCTCATCGATTCGGCGAGAATCACCAAGTGATTCTCGCCGAATCGGCGAGAATCACTTGGTGATTCTCGCCGAATCGGCGAGAATCACTTGGTGATTCTCGTCGAATTTGCCTTGGACGAATTTTCGTCTTCCACCCAGGAGCTGCTCCTTGATCCTCCATGCTCCTTGTCTTCTCTTGCATATGAACGGCCCTGTACTTGAAAGTAAGTGCACTCCAATAGAGAGAGTACACATAGGCCAACACACTGATCTGCTCAACGAGGGATTACGTCGTGCAGACCCGTGTATATTGACCTACTGCACCCTGATATTGGTGTGCACTTCGCGTGGAGGAACTGCAAGCACAACTTGAGATGTTTCATCAAATACATTGCGAATTCATCTTAGCTTGACAGGTGGCTTCCTCAAATCTAGGTAATCGTGGATACAATACCCAACAATCTTCCCCTATTTGACGAAGCCAAAACCCTACTAGCTAAGATGAATAACACCTATCAAATAATAAACATAGCATTCAGAAATTAAACATGCAGCACAAGAGAATATATGCAATCAGATCACGACTTGAGTCATTCACAAATTCAAATATATATACCAAGATAAATATATTCACATATAATCCAGAATTGTTTATATGACAATAATAATCATTAAATGTTCTTAAGACATAGTGACAAGCTATAAAGTGTTGACTATTTGTCCTTAGCTACGTCACCCTTAAGATTTTGAGCCAAGTACTTCTTGCTTTGCCTCTCCATGTATTCTTTGGGCTTCGGGTAGTACCTAGGAGGAGCAACTTTATCTGCATCCTTGTTGTTTCTGAAAAAGATGTTGCGTTTCGCTTCAAACGTTTTGTGCGTTTCCCACTCATACTGGCTATATACTTCATTTCGATTGATCTCTCCTCTTTCTTGCAGCCAGAAGGTGTCTAAGATTATGTTCCTTGAAACTGGACTCCACCTTTCATTTCGTACATCCTCCTCATTCATTCGAGTTCTCTTTGCAGCCTGTGTCTCCTTGGATGTCCCTTCTTGAACTTTTCTCTTTCCCCTGGCTTTTGCTAAAGCCTCCTGGTCAAACATACTCCTCAGTTTAGATTTGGAGAGGGCCCTAGCATCAGCTTCATCTGTGAAAATATCTGCAGCACTTGCACTTACATCCTCAGCAATATTTACTTCCTCAGCGGCCTTAGATGTCTCAGGAACCTGAATACCGGCAGGATGGTCAGGTAGGACGACGCCTAACGTACCCAGCGCCTGTTGGAGCATCCACCAGCAGCTCTCATAGACATATTTGCTTGATTGTGCGAATCTTGTATCCATGCTTTCTTGGAGCTCGGCCAACTTAGCGATATACTCTTTCTCCCCCTTTTTGGCTTCGACAGCTATGCAGTTGGCATATGAGTGCAGGGAGTCATCAATATGCTTAGTTGTCTTGGTGAATTCAGTGATCAGGGCCTGCTGATTTGCATTTAAAGTGACCATATTTCCATCAAACTTCTGAATATTGTTGGCTACAACGTGTGCGTTCTGATTTACAACAGCCAGAGTATCAGTATTCTTTTTCAAACCGGCCATTAAAAGTGTGACAGCTTCGCCGGCCGCGGTATACTTTTCTTCGAATTTCTTCTCCATCACATCCAGTTTATGGTTGATCTCTACCATATTTTTAAGCATGAGATCTTCAGAAGTCTTAATCTTTTTCAGCAGTGTTTTCTGAGCTGTATCAAAAGAGGCTTTAAGCTCGTTCACTATTCCTTGAATGACATTGATAGTGTGAGTGGCCAGCTCATCTCGTAACGGTATGGTCGGAGGCACTTGAGGGCCTTGCATTTCTGCAGACGCATCTGTGGAGCTGGATACCATCACAGTCTCTACAGGAGGAATGTTGGTGGCCTCTGTAGATTTATTTAACTCCCCCTCCACTGGTGCAGATTTGTCAGGTGGAGGTTCAACAGGATCCGGAGTCTCAAGTACTTCATGGCCCTCATTCTCATCTTCCTCTCCGTCCTCATCCAAGAAGTCAAGTATATCAGCAGCTTCTTCCAATTCTCGATCAGCAGTTTCCAGTGCTTCAGCTTCGGTTCCTTGAGTGTTTCTGTTCAGGACCTCCTCATCCTCCAGCTCAGGTTCACTTACTTCATGAATTTCGGCCACCGCATCCATGACCACCTGGGCGATTTTAGATATTACATCCATATGAGGGGGTAGAGTCTCCCCCTCGATTCCTGCAGTCACGGTATCAGGAATTTCACCGGGGGAGACTTCTGGAGATACTTCCTCGTGCTCTTCCATAGCAGGCTGCCCGATGCGCCGCTCCCATCGATCAAACACACTTGCATCCATCTTTTTCAAGTAGTGGAGAGGGATGCCTTTGCTCATGTCAAACTTGTCTCCGTTGAGCTGGTTGAGATATAGACTTATGATGCGGCCGAAACTAGGAGTGCCCAGAGTGTCCTTGATCTTTTGGAACAGCAATTCCCCCCAGTTGAACCTCTTGCGGCAGACAACAGCTATGAGGATTTTGAACATATCTCCTGAGATATGATCATGGGAGCCCGACTTGTAGATGAGCACTTTTCAAATAACGTCAGATAGGAGCTTCCCTTCTTCATTCATCTCTTTTCTCTTTATTGATCAAGTTCCTCTTGGAAGACCGCAGAACAAGAGAGTTCTGGCTTTGTCCTCGTCCTCCAGATAGTCCTCCTACTCCGAACTAGAAAGCTGCAGGTAGCGAGTTAGCTTACTGGCCGACATCTTTACTTTTGTCCCAGCCACCTTGCTCTTGATTATGGAGTCTCTATCTCGGAGTCTTGCGGTAGAGAAGAACTCCAGCACTTCTTTGTCCAGGACTTTGCAAGGGTGCTCCAAGACGAAGGTTAGCCCAGCCTCTTCCAGCATTAGAATGATATTCCGGAATTCGTCCGAGGCATGAAAAAATCCAGTGCGAACCAGCTCGCAGCCAGAGACCAACCCTGCAGTCGTCCTTGGAGCCATTGTAGATCTAGAGAGAAGCCCTACTCAAAACGTTAATGAACTTTCAAAAAGAAAACTTCATTAGTGGATGCTTCGGGTGAGGGGATACCTAGAGGTGAAGTCGGTGAGGTGGTTTGAGCGGAGCAAAATCGAGACTTGGGGAGATCGACGGTGCGGGCTTCGGCGGGAGTCGTCGGGAGCCTGTCGACGAGAACTTTGCGAGACCCTTGCGGGAGCTTAGGGGGAGACTTCACGAGCTGCGGGTTTCGACGAGTCGGCGGAAGAACTTGGGAGAGCGCTTGCGGGTCGTCGGGAGAACTTTTGCGGGACTCGTGAAGAAGACGAGGGGTCGGCGGGATTCGTGATAAATACGAATAGGCGGAAGGGCTCTTTCAGCGGGATTTTCTAATTCGTCGGGATTTGGGGTGAATGTCAAGGGTCGGCGGGATTAGTCAGTCAGGAGATTTGCCGGCTCCTGATACCTTTTGTCTGACTCGAAATTGAGAGGTCCCTTGACTAGAAATTTTCACGTTGAGAAGCTTGCAACCTTTTATGAGATTTTCTGATGTCACGTCTATATACACATGATAAATACATGTATATTTTACAGTCAAACGATTTGGATTTAACGAGGCTTTTTCAAAGACTTCTTGATGTCAATTGTGAGTTGTCGAGATTCACGATGACATAACTTCGTTAACCCTTTATTGATGTGTAATGGTTTGCATGCATCGAGTTAATCTCTCCGTAATGTGCACACACACATGATAAGCATAAGTATACGTATACACAAGGATAGAAATATATATATATATGTTTATTTTGAATGAGGATGCATCATGACACAAGTCCTTGAACTGATCAAAATTACCTGGGATTTTGAGAGTCATCGTTTTAGTCCCACAGGTAGAACACATTAGAGGCTCAAAGTGAATATGCTCAAACAGGTAGCACATCTGTTATTACAGACGTTTGTTCCACGTTAGCCTTGAGCTACCTACTGTCCAGTTCCCATCGTATTCACGGGGACCTAGACTACCCTGCAAGACAGAATTACTTTACCTTAGGAACCCAAATCATATTGGGTCCTAGGTTTCTATTAGCATAAGCACGCAACTGCCTTCCTTCAGAAAACCTGTCTGTAAGACTACCTCTGTCCCTAGAATGTGGATAAGCCCTTGCTGTGGGCACAGAGGGGTTGTGCCAACAGTCAATGGCAAAGTGCCCCACTTTGCCGCAGCACCAACAAGGGTGAATGTTGTATCGCCGTTTTCGACCTGATCTAGTGACTGATGAAGTCACGGTCCTAGGTCTAAACGGGATAGGGCATGTTCTTGTCACACAAATTCCTCTTCCATCGTGACACGAGGAAGGGTGGAACGAATGCATGTTGTGAGCGTTATGAGGCCGAGAAGGTGGTGCCATTCTTTCAGGCATCTCCCTTGCTGAGGCCCCATGAAGCCTGACATCATGACTTCTATCCTCCCTATCCCGTGTCCTCGAATGGTGAGAAGTCTTCTGTGAACTGGGACATGCAGATCCACACTTTGTTGTGGTAGTGGCCGTGAATACCTAAGGCTCAGAATGAGCCTTAGGTATTCTCTCGTGGGTGGCCATGCCGGCCCTTGCACTCCGGGTGTCTCCACATGGGGACAGATCATCCTTGCAGTGACCACGACTATTCCTGAGGTCATACTTGAAGGCATGATGAGTTGCCTTCCTGCTTGGAGTGGGGGGTCGGAAAACCGTTTCCCCATTTCTCCAAGAATTGATAATCCGGGAGATCCACCCGTTTTCTTGCTTTCTTTTAATAGCATCAACCTTGAAGAAGTTTGATACTATTCTTTTCTCATTCTCTAGACTACTCTCTAGAGCTGAGATCTTAGAGTCCTTGACCTTGTTGGACGCCAATTGGAGAACCAGCAAGATCTTCAGTCGAGCAATTTCTTGAGCTTGCTCCTCAGCAAGTAGGTTGCTTTCCTGAAGGGCTCTCTTCAGGGAGTCAGAATTTTCTGAAGGAGAGCAGTTCCTGTCTTCAAATATTTCATGAGATACGGGGCAGGAGGAAGAAGTTACCTGCTCTTCAGCGCTATGGTCATCTGATCCAGTGACTATTGTTTCATCCACATCCGAGCTGCTTTCCTCACTATCTTCTTCAGTCTCTGACAAGGATACTGGAGCTCTGATGCAATCCGAGGGATCCTGGCATTCATCTTCAGAAGTGAGGACCCCCACATACGCTTCATCCTCTGATTGGCAGCATATTCCAGCTTTCTCTAACCCCCCCCCCCCCCCATCAGCTCTGAGATCATCATCCACAGAGATTTAGCTGTTCTGCATTTTTCCAATCTAGAGCGAGAGGCTCCAGACCAGATATCCAAGATAGTTTGACGAATCCTCTGGTCCAATTGAAAAAATGAGAGTTCCATCTCTGTCATCTCAGCAATGCACATGGGCACTTGGATCCCAGAGTCGGAGGTCTTCATGGGAATAAACGGACCCTCTTCCAGGATGAAGGACGCTCGAGGATCGATAGCATCAAGGTGACATGACACTCTCATTCGCTAGATGGGATAATAATCCTTTGTGCAGGCGGGGAGTTTGAGTGGCGGCATCTCATACTTTAGCTCCATGCTTCTTACACTGGTGGCAGGATTCTACTCAAGGTGTTAACCTTTTTGATGAGTAACCTGGCTCTGATACCACTTGAAAGTCCACCTAGTGTCAACTATGTGCACCTATGGGGGGGGGGGAATAGGTGACGTGTGGTTCTTTTGCGGAATTTACAGATGTACCTGCACAATAAAAACAAAAAGCACAGCACACAGAATACACAGCAAATTTATAGTGGTTCCCCGACTTGGGTACATCCACTTTCCCCCTTCGACCTATCTCCCCAACAAGGGACGACTCGGTCACTTCTCCAACGGGATTGAAATCCAATCCCTGCACTAACGGAAGGAGCCCTTCCACACGTGAGAGTCAATACTCCCACAAAACGGGTTGCACCCAACCCTTACAACACGGAACAAAAGTTCCTTTACAACGAAATTAAATGTAGAGTGTACACGTGATACAAACTTCTTTTGGAGACTACGGTGTTCCTCTTTGTCCGACGACGTGTTCTTGAAGTCGATGAAGAGTCTACAACCTTGGTCTCTCTTGGAGAGGATCTCCCGGAACCGGCGGCGGCAATCCGAGCGGCGGCTTGGTTCGGAGTCGGCGGCAACGAAGGTGCGCTGCTGCAGTGCTTTGAGATCCAAACTTCTTTGCGAAGCAAACTAGGTCTACCAACGGTCACTCTAGGATCGGTCGTCTCGATCGATTCGGACGGGGGAGTTTTTCCCGGTCAACAAATCGAGAGACAAGAGATCTCTGGATAGACACGTGAGACACAAGCTTTGCTAAGCTTCTGTCGCCGGAGATCACGAAGGAATCTCGAATGTTGGAGACGACCCGCAATCCCGAGCGCGACGGTGGCGGCGGAGAAGAGTCGCGGAATTAGGGTTACGAGGCGGCTCGGTTTCTTTTTCTTTTTCCGTCCATTTACTGTTCAAAATACTGGAATATATATACTGTTGAATTCTCAAATATGACCGTTTGCGGGACCCACAAAAGAAATCCCTAAGTCCGGTTCAAACTAGTCCAAAGGCAGAATCCGGTCTAGCAGCATCCTGAGAAAACGCCAAGTGAAAATCGGCGAGAATCGCAGGCGATTCTCGACGAATCGGCGAGAATCATTAAGTGATTCTCGACGATTCGTCGAGAATTGTTAGTGATTCTCGCCGAATCACTTATTGATTCTCAATGAATTTTACTTTGTATGCATGAGCTGCTTGGCCACTGGTTCGGCGAGAATCACTAGTGATTCTCGCCGTATCTTACTTGGCACCATTTAGAGGTGGCCAGAAGGAGTCGGCGAGAATCACTAGTGATTCTCGCCGAATCGGCGAGAATCACTTGGTGATTCTCGTCGAATTTGCCTTGGACGAATTTTCGTCTTCCACCCAGGAGCTGCTCCTTGATCCTCCATGCTCCTTGTCTTCTCTTGCATATGAGCGGCCCTGTACTTGAAAGTAAGTGCACTCCAATAGAGAGAGTACACATAGGCCAACACACTGATCTGCTCAACGAGGGATTACGTCGTGTAGACCCGTGTATATTGACCTACTGCACCCTGACATTGGTGTGCACTTAGCGTGGAGGAACTGCAAGCACAACTTGAGATGTTTCATCAAATACATTGCGAATTCATCTGAGCTTGACAGGTGGCTTCCTCAAATCTAGGTAATCGTGGATACAATACCCAACACTACATGCATGAACTAAAGCACACATCAAATACAACTATGCTCTTAGTGTTGATGGCGATGCCTCTTCAAATCCAGTCTAGGGAACATTGTGGGCAATGAACCCAACAATCTCCCCCTATTTGAAGAAGGCAAAACACCCAACAATACTAAGAGACAATTACCAAAATAGCTTAGAATAAAATCATGCATATGCAGATTATGATCTGCTACACCTGCAACTTTTGCAACATTCATTCAATGTGCATTCTCATACTACTTGAGCAGCAATTACTCAAGTAATATGAACTCTCTTTTATACCACAAAAAAATTTATACTTATTTATACCACTTAATAGTTAAATGTGGTGCACAACTAGAAGAACTTGCCTCAATGTATGCACTGGCACCAACATGACTCAACATGTGGTCAGTCATTGCATATCTCATACTACAAGAATCTTTTCCAGTAATATGAACTATTCATCATGACCTTGTCATGTCAATATTGCTTCTATATCTTCCTCATATGTATTGCACATATATCTCCCCCTTTTTGTCTTCATCAAAAGTCATATCTATTGAAGCAGTAGAAAATATTATGGGAGAGATTATCTCTTGATCTTAGACAAAGTTCTATGTTGGTACTTTTAAGGAAATCATCGTAGGATCAGTCTACTTGATTAGGAGACATACCTTTTGTGTTGATACATTGATGCATCACAATACTGCAGCATTTAAGCTTGCTGCACAGATGGTTCCACTGGCTGATGATGTTTCTACAGAATCAGCAACCACCTGTGGTGATATCATTGATACACCACATCACTGCAACCTCCTTTGCACTTAACTGACCTAGGGATTCACTTGAGCTAGCTGCTCGCTGTTCCTCTTCATATAATCCCCCTTGTTCTGTGCTTTATTCTTGAGATAATCTAATCAGCTATTGTGACAACTAGTCTACTACAGTAGTTGCCTGCTCCTTCCCAACAAGAGGTTGATCCTGTTTCAGCAACTGCTGGACATGCTCCCCCTTTATAGGTTGCTGAGCTTACACCCCTCATCAATAGCATCCTTGTAATTCCCTCTGCTATACACTTGAGTCCATCTAAGTTATGATACCACTTAAGGGCCTTTATAGTCTTGATGTGTCAACAAGGACACATCTACCTGCAAGAAAAATGAATCCTGCAATGCAAGTATGACATGGAGCAACTGAAGCTATACCACGTTCAACATACCCAATCTTAATCTAGATGGGTTGAATCTTGACTTCATATAGTGGCATGATAATCATGTCAGCCACATGACAGAAAGGAAAAACTCAGGATTGAGTTTTTCCTTATGCTCCCTAACTTATTGAAACTTAATCTACATATGCATAGTCCTACTATGATAGACAAGATTCCTAGCAACTTAGATTAAACTAGTAGAATATCAGTATATAAAAGAAATTCTACTTATCTGGAGGTTATGGTTCAGATGCCATAAAATTTCTGTATGGAAATCTTGAGTTCGACGATTTGCTTAGTGTTAGTCGAGCTTCGTTCGACGATTTCTTCAACTTTCGTCCAGCTCTGTTCGACGAAATCTTCTGATTTCATCGAGATCCATCCATATTGATACTTAGCAACTCCTAGCATCTTGCACAATTTCTTTTTGATGAGCCAGTACTTCTTCCTTTCTTTAGCATATGACTTGCCTTTGGCATCAGCAACCTGATTAGCAGTATAAGAGTGTCTAGCCCTCTTAGTACTACCTTGATCATTACATTGATCTCCACTCTTGATCACCACTTGATCAATCCCTTCTTGGTTTCTGAACAGATAGGGAAGGGGTTGGTCTTCTTCTCCCCCTAGCTTCTTGACTTCCACTTGAGAGACTTGAGAAATATTTCAGTTGGTACGTTATGTGCTCCTTCCTTGTTGCACTCAGAAAATCTGTTAACCCAGAAATCGGCGATCCTTCCCAAGGTGGCCAGCTGGCTAGTCACGACCCTTAGGTTCTCCCTTTCGATCGCGACAAGTCCCAGCGTAGGCAGACAGTTTTCCCTGTCCGCTAGGTCTCCTAGCAACAGCGTGCCCTGCGGGATGGCGGGCTATTCCTATGGCTCACCCACGCAGGACATGCAGTTAGGTCCGCTAATCGTGCAGTGCTTTTCCTTGCAGGAGTTGGCCAACAGCACCACCAGGAGCGACCTCCTAGTCAGCCCAAGGGGCGGCGCTCTCTTGCCACCGTCAGCCGAGGCCGCCCACCAGGGGCGACCTCCCTACTGCCCGAGGGGCGGCGGCCTCCTGCCGCCATCCGCCGAGGCCGCCCACCCAGGGCGGCCTCTGCCCATACGCCGGGCGGACTCCACCCGGAGTCCGCCCAGGCCGCCCGCTAGGGGGCGGCCCCGGCATCCGCCGGGCGGACTCCACCCGGAGTACGCCCAGGCCTCCCGCTAAGGGGCGGCCCTGGCATCCGCCGGGCGGACTCCACCCAGAGTCCGCCCAGGCCGCCCGCTAGGGGGCGGCCCCGACATCCGCCGGGCGGACTCCTCCCGGAGTCCGCCCAGGCCGCCCGCTAGGGGGCGGCCCCGACATCCGTCGGGCGGACTCCTCCCGGAGTCCGCCCCGGCCGCCCGCTAGGGGCGGCCGCGGCATCCGTCGGGCGGACTCCTCTCAGAGTCCGCCAAGGCCGCCCGCTAGGGGGCGGCCCCGGCATCCGCCGGGCGGACTCCTCCTGGAGTCCGCCCAGGCTGCCCGCTAGGGGGCGGCCCCGGCATCCGCCGGGCGGACTCCTCCCGGAGTCCGCCCAGGCCCCCCGCTAGGGGGCGGCCCCGGCACCCGCCGGGCGGACTCCAGCCGGAGTCCTCCCAGGCCGCACGCTAGGGGCGGCCTCCGGCCTGCCGGGCGGACTCCACCCGGAGTCCGCCCAGGCCGCTCTGTAGGGGGCGGCCTCCAGCCTGCCAGACGGACTCCACCCGGAGTCCGCCCAGGCCGCCCGCTAGGGGGCGGCCTCCGGCCTGCCGGGCGGACTCCTCCCGGAGTCCGCGGAGGCCGCCCACAAGGCGGTGGCCTCCAGTTCTCTCCAGGGCCTCCTGCAGCCTGCTGCTTCACTCAACAATGGCGGACGCAAATTCTCAGTCCGCGGAGTCCACACAGGTCGTCATTCTGATGTCACTGGGCCCCGCTTCTTGAAGAACTTTCCCGGGCCTATAAATACCCCCTGAAGCCTCTCATTCAGGGATCCTAGAGAGGGAGACAAGTCTTGCCAGTAGCCCCTGCTGACTCCATTTTCCAGTCAGCGCAGTCCATCATCATCCTTCCAGCAAGCCCTGCGGACTCAGATTTCCTGTCCGCGCAGTCCTCCACAGCTCTTCAGCAGCTTGCCAGTAGACTCTGCAGACTCAGTTTCCCAGTCCTCCAGCAGCTGGCAGACTCTTTTACTTAGTCTCTGGCAGCTCTTCTTCTCTGCTTCCTGGCACTTTCTTCTCCTTTAGCCGCCAGCTTCTCCTTGTACCCCTTTAATGATTTTGTTGTGAAGGTGTACTTGTAAGCTATTAATCAAAGGAAAGCCTGTCGCAAGAGTGGCATTTAGGTCGCGGCGGGCGAAGTGTGTTGTTGCCGCTGCTAGCGGCCCCCTCTTCTCTTCTCTGCTCAGCAAGCCTTGCTCCTCTGCTCAACAAGCCTTGCTAATCTGCTCAGCAAGCCTTGCTCCTCTGCTCTGCAAGCCTTGCTCCTCTGCGCAGCAAGCCTTTCCCTCAGCTCAGCTCAGCTCTTCTCGGCAACCAACCTGCAACTGTAACCGTTGCGGTTATTGTCTGCTCGACCGCTCCTGGTCTCCCTCCTCTTCCTCTCTTGATCAACCCTCTCTGTTGATCAAGGCTCGCCTCTTCTCTCAAGCCTCTCCCCTACCTCGCTACCATCTCCTTCCTCCTCACCTTGCCTATGAGGCCAAACACCCCCCTCGGTGATAGCTGTGCCCCCGGTGCCGTTTCCGCGCATCAACAGTTTTGGTGCGTTGAGCGTGGACGCCAGCTCACGCGCAGCCCTTCAGATCAGAACAGGTAGTGAAAGCAGCAGTTAATCATGTCAGACCATTAATCAGCCGAGAACCGTGCTCCAAGTCCCAGTGAAGATCCTCTCTTGGAAGACTTTGAGCAGTCGCGTCGTGAGAATGCTCAACAGTTCCGGTCTATCAACAAAGTTCTTGCTGCAATCACGCAGCGATTGGACGCTCATCCAGCAGCTGCTCCAGCTACTCCAATCAACCCAAACCCAACATCAGAGCATCAGCAAGCTTACTCTCAAGCTTGCCCGCCGTCCTTTCCTCCTTACACTCCAACATTTTCGCAAGGGCCTGCAGCTCCTTTGCGAACTAAAGATGAAGAGTTTGCTGCTCGCCATAACTTCTTCCGGGAAGCAGCCCGGGGAAGTCCTGCTAGAGTTCTCAATTTTCAGGGAAGTCATCCCTACCCTTCAGCTCCTGTCCTTGCTCCTCCTGCAGCAATTTTTCCTTGTTATCCTCATGCTCCTTTTGCAACTACACCTTATGCTCCTTTTTCTCCCTATGCTGTAGGGGAGCAAGAAGAAACTTCACCATTCACTGAGAGTGTCCGCCATGAGCCAACTCCAGCAAACTTCAGAGAGCCTTGACTACCAATCTACACTGGAGAGACTGATCCAGTAAAGCACCTCCAAGCTTTTGAGTCAGCCGTTGCTCTCAAAACTCTTTCAGATGCAACCAAGTGCAAGCTCCTTGTTACCTCTTTTGATGGGCAAGTGAGGGACTGGTTTTATGGCCTCCATCCTCACTCCATATCTTCCTTCCTTGATCTTCGAAGGGAGTTTATTCTCAGATTCTCTACATCAACTAAGAGAAAGGGCGGTCCTGAAGCCTTCTTTGAGATCAAGCAGCGCGGAAATGAGTCTTGGTCTCAGTTTGTTGATCGATTCCAAAGAGAGATTTTGGACATCGAAGTTTCTGATCAAGAGATGTATCGAGTGGCTCTTATCCACGGTCTGCGAGAAGGGCCTCTCAAATTTGAAGCCAACGTCCGTGCTCCAAGGACATATCAAGAGTTGATTGCTCTAGCCAACTCATACATCCGAGGCGAAAAGAGAAATCCAGGCTTCGTCTCCAAGCTTCTATCCGAGGAGGATCCCTCTCGCAAGCATCCTCCAAGGTCTCCTCGCAATCACGTCCCAACTCACTCAAAGAAGGAGAGAAGGATTCATCGCCAGCGATACTCCTTCCCAAGCCGTGATCATGCTCAAGATTTGTTGCTGCCGCTAGCTCCATCTTTGCAAACAGCAGCTGTTCAACATCAGCAGGACGATGAATTGCATGAGTCTGATCTCGACGACGTCGTGCAAGAAGTGATCCAAATCATGAAAGATAGGGCAAGCTACAAGAAGCCCTATCGGTCGACCGATCAGAGGTCTAGAAACTCAGAGCCCTACTACAAATTTCATAAAGAATCAGGCCATCGAACAGAGGACTGCCGAGCATTCTGGCAGCTTGTGCAAAGGATGCTCCAGCAGGGCAAGATGCATGACCTGCTTCCTAAAGAAGAACGCCCTGATCAAGCAACTTCAAGGGGCAAAGAACTTGCAGACGCTCCTTGCTCCTCAAGAGGGGTGAACCACGTCGAAGAGTCTCCTCTCCTCGTTGTTAACAAAGAAGTCGAATACTTCGATGTCGACGACGAGGGTGTGCTGGGAAGGCTATTCTAAGCTAGCAAGGACTCACAGTCCTCCAAAGCGATGGACTTCGCAGTCCGCCAAAGAGATGGACTTCACAGCCCTCCAGAGCTTCTTACAACCTTCAGGGGTTATCTCAACCCTTATTCTCTCTCTCCCTTTCAAACATTTTCATTACAACACTTCTCAGTGTTCTTTACTTGCTTTCCAGCAAAGCTTTTATTCAGGGATCCCGTACTAACATAGTTCCCTTCTTGTGTTGCTCCTTCCTCTCTTCTCCCTCTCTTAGGATCGTTACACCAATGAGATTTTGCCGATTCTGAAACGTTCCCTCCGTAGTTTGTTCTTGCACAACCGCTACGACCACACATGGCGGGAGTATACCCATGTGTGTAGTGGGAGCAGATCAATCGCAGGAATGGGCTTCAGACTTAGGATCCTAGCTGGCATCTGACATAGAGTGTGTGTTAGGGGAGCCCCATGTATTAGCTCTGCCGTGCGTCCTATAGGATACATTACAATTAGGATGATCTTCGCTGGACAAGCAATGGCGATCAAGAGTAGCCTTGTCTCTTTGATCATCCTTCAACTGTGGTGGCCGAAGCACTCTCCGGTATCCTCGATCCGTGCATTCTCGGGTTCACAACTTCATTGATCAATACACAGACAAGATAGGCCTCTTGGCGCAACCCGTCTCGTTGATCAGTGATGCTTGTACCCAAGGCGATTGAGTGTTCCTTCTAGCGGTCCTTATCAGGACCTTTCCCATGCTTTTCTCTTTTGTGCCCTCCTTGAGGATGCGCGGCCAGCCCGCTTTGAGCAGGACCATACTCGGAATGATTTTCTCAGGCCAGTGATGCATAAGGCCCACGGGGAACACCTGCGGCAGCATTCAACCCTCTTTAGTCATTCCGAATATGGACCTCCTTTCCTTTTTCCCTCCCTGAGGATGCGCGGCCAGCCCGCTTTGAGTAGGACTATACTCGGGATGATTTCTCAGGCAAGTGATGCATAAGGCCCACGGGGAACACCTGTGGCAGCATTCAACCCACTTTAATCATTCCGGGTGTAGACCTCCTTTTCTCTCTTCCCTCCTTTCACAGGTTAACAGGTTAATCCAACCTACCAAAAGGATTTCCAGCAATCACTTTGCTTATGGTCATCTCATATACTTTGCCTGCTCAAGCTCTATCATATGAAGATTCACAGTGCTACTCATTATTCTTGTCAAAGTCTAATGGCGTCAATCAATAATCGAATCATATCAACAGTTTTGGTATGATTCTGGTACGGTTATCCTCGCATCTTGTTTGCTTCTAATCTCTCTCATCACAGAGGTTAGTAAACCCTTGCAAGCCTTCTCCATAGGTACTTGCAAGCTCCTTTCATATGCATATTGTCTGTTTCTAACTTTTCTCTTTGTAGAGAACAACAGACACCTACAAACCTCGTACAGGTACTTGCAGTTTAAATCATTATTTTATCTCTGCTTCTCACTCTTCACTTTGCAGTGGTTAGCAGACATCTGCAAGTCATATTCAGGTACTTGCAGCTTATCTTTATATACAATATCTGCCTCTAACTCTCCTCTTGCAGAGGTCAACGACACTTGCAAGCTCCATTCAGGTACTAGCAAGTTACTTTCATGCACTAAGCATACTCTTAACTCTTCTCTTGCAGAGACCACCAAAGATTAGCAAGTTCCTTCCAGGTACTTGTAACTCATTTTTTCTGTCCTTGCATACTCTTTTCCCTTCTCTTTTTGCAGAAAATAACAGGTACTTGCAAGCCTCTATAAGGTACTTGCAAGTTATTATGCCTTTCTATTTTCCCTTACTATTGTTTTGTAGAACTTAACAGAAGACACGCCTTCTTCGTTTTGCAAAAGCAAACTCAGGTACACACTCGATGTACCACCCATACGTACTTACCCTCAATTTTCCTCTTGCAGGAAAATAGACAGGAAACAACAAGCTTGTAAGGAGAGACTTCAGGTTCTATCTCTCCTTACCTCTTCTTCTCTTTCCTTTGGGGTGGATCACGATTTTCGGGGGTCTCCAACTTTTTCGAAGTGCCCTTCGGAACTTAAAAAAGTGCGGGGATTATGTTAACCCAGAAATCGGTGATCCTTCCCAAGGTGGCCAGCTGGCTAGTCGCGACCCTTAGATTCTCCCTTTCGATCGCGACAAGTCCCAGCGTAGGCGGACAGTTTTCCCTGTCCCCTAGGTCTCCTAGCAACCGCGTGCCCTACGGGATGGCGGGCTATTCCCATGGCTCACCCTCACGGGACATGCGGTTAGGTCCGCTAATCGTGCAGTGCTTTTCCTTGCAGGAGTCGGCTACCAGCACCACCAGGAGCGACCTCCTAGTCAGCCCAAGGGGCGGCAGTCTCTTGCCGCCGTCCGCCGAGGCCGCCCACCAGGGGCAACCTCCCGCTGCCCGAGGGGCGGCGGCCTCCTGCCGCCGTCCGCCGAGGCCGCCCACCCAGGGCGGCCTCTGCCTGTCCGCCGGGCAGACTCCACCCGGAGTCTGCCCAGGCCGCCCGCTAGGGGCGGCCCCGACATCCGCCGGGCGGACTCCACCCGGAGTCCGCCCAGGCCGCCCGCTAGGGGGAGGCCCCAGCATCCGCCGGGCGGACTCCACCCGGAGTCCGCCCAGGCCGGCCGCTAGGGGGCGTCCCCGACATCCGCCGGGCGGACTCCTCCCGGAGTCTGCCCAGGTCGCCCGCTAGGGGGCGGCCCCGGCATCCGCCGGGCAGACTCCTCCCGGAGTCCGCCCAGGCCGCCCGCTAGGGGGCGGCCCCGGCATCTGCCGGGCGGACTCCTCCCGGAGTCCACCCAGGCCGCCCGCTAGGGGGCGGCCCCGGCATCTGCCGGGCGGACTGTAATGCCCCAAAACTCAAAAGATCAAAGGGGGACGTTTTGGGCCAGTTTGGGTTCTGGCAGCAGGCACACGGCCTGGGACACGGGTGTGTCCCAGGGCGTGTCGAGCCTGTGTCGACACTGAGACGGGAAGTCGACACTTTGGTTTGAACATTGTGTCGAGACTGTGCACACGGCCTGCGACACGGGCGTGTCATAGGGCGTGTCGACCCGTGTCGACACTTTGCCGCGAAGTCGACACTTTGCGGTCGATGAAGTGTCGAGACATGGCACACGGCCTGCAACACGGGCGTGTCGCAGGGCGTGTCACCCCGTGTCGACACTCGTCCCGGGGAGTCGACACTTTGGTCTCGACATTGTGTCGAGACAAGGCACACGGCCTAGGACACGGGCGTATCCAAGGCCGTGTCAGTAGTTCGACGATCTTCGCTCGACGAAGTGTCGAGTGTCGAGACCGTGTGCACGGCCTGGGGTCCAAGCATGTTGAGGTGACACGGGTAAGGACACGGGCGTGTCCTAGAACCCGTGCAGTGCTCGGGTTGATTTTGGGGAAAAATGATAGGGGTACACGGCCGGCTACACGGCCGTGTCACATGGAACACGGGCGTGTCAGCTCGAACACGGGCGTGTTCGATACCTATGTGAGGTTCTAGGCGAGCCGATTTTGACGTTGAATGAGGCACACGGCCCTAGACACGGGCGTGTGCTAGGCCGTGTTCGGTCCAGATTGGGCATTTCAGCCCCGAATCAAAGCCGTTCGTTTCCTTATTTTGAGATCCAACGGCTGGGGGTTGTTCCTGAAGGGATATACCCGGGATTGGACTTAGAAAACCCTCACTTTTCTTAAGTGTTATCTTTCTAAAACCTTAGAGAGAGAGGAGAGCCAAGGGAGGAAGAAGGAGCTAGATCCCGCCATTGGAGGAGCTTCGAAGCTCCGAATTGCAAGCCGACTCCGGATCCACGGAGGCAAACCTAGTGCGGTGCTTTTCATCCGATTACTTCTCAATGGCACCAAAGAGGAACGCTAGGGTAACGATCCTCATCTTGAGCATGAGTAGCTCTCTTTCTTTGCATAGGAAGCCCATTCTCGCGAGTTTGCGGAGAGTTGGAGGCGTTCCTTCGGGTAGATATGTGAAGTCCCCGTTGTTTAGAGTCCGTAAGCGAGAACGGACATAGGCATGATGTGTGAAGCCTACCCGGACATGTTGGTCTGGATCGGTGATGTTGCATTGCATAATGCCGGAGAAGACTCCGTGCTATTGGTTATTTTTCGGGTTTTCTACGCGGTAGATTGCAGCATGGAGCCTTGGGGACTAACCCAAAGGTGCACTCAGAAAACTGGGCGGATATGAGATCTTGCCAACTTGGTGGCCTGAGAGCCAACTTGAACATAACCGGGTTATGTGAATTGTGATGGATATGGTACTCGGTGGAAGTTTGACCCGCGCATATGACTTAAATTGTCGTTGCAATGTGAGCACGAGTTAGATGGAACCGTACCCGTTCTATGTCGTTTGGTTAAAGAGACCTAAAGGCACGTGGCACTTACCGTTGGCATAGATTAGGGTCTTTGGCGGTCGATGGCTTAAATTATCATGACCCAGGCCAAGAAGACAAATTGCTCATAGGTTTGGCCGTCCAAGTGGCGGTGGTGAGTCCGGAATGTCTATGGCTTCAATTGACGTGACATCGACCGGTTCACCGAGAATGTGCACTGAGAGCACGGGGCGTGTGGCCGTGCGAGCCAACGTCTGTGATGAAATGGCTATATGTTTTTATTGCTCGCTTATGCTAATGAAATGAAGGGAAGGAGCATCATCGCCCCGAGTTGGGGGTGTGATCGTTATAATTTGGTCAGCATAGCTGACCGTTGCCTTGTTTTTCCACCGTGTGGTGGTTTGTTGCTTGCAGGTGCAGCTGGACCAAGCGGTCAATAGCGGGCTAAAGCCCGAATGCGAAGCCGGCCCTTAAAGGCCTATTTGGAAGTGTTTACTGCTTTATTCATGCGTGACCGGCCTGCGTGCCGTGGTTTGTAAAACATGTAATTGGAAGTGAACCATTTTGTAAGGCCTTAAGGCTTATTTTGGGTATTTTGTAGAACATTCCTATTTCGTATTAGTGGACATTTATGCTCTAATGCTGGGTTTGAAAGATATGGTACCTAAACACCTAGAGGGGGGGGGGGGTGAATAGGTGACCTAATCCTTTTTAAATTTTGTTTGGCAGCACAACAGCTATTTCACAGAATTCTACAGCTAACAGCAATTTCAGCATAAACAGTCAATTCACAGCACAGCACAGAAGACACACTAATTTTATAGTGGTTCCCCAATCTTTGGGTACATCCACTTTCCCCCTTCGCCTATCTAGCAGTGTACTAGATTCGGCCAAACTTCTCCACTAACTCAGAACCAAACTAGGTTCCTACCTCAGGCCCAAAGCCTTACACTCAGCCAAAAGGCCTACACTCAGCCACCCAGGCCTACACTCAGCCAATTAAGGCCTACACTCAGAGTTCTTCAACTCCTACACTCAGGCAACAAGCCCTACCCTCAGCCTTTATAAAATAGGCTTACAATCACTCAGATCCAATGGATCTTACAAGATGTAATTGAAATAAAATTGCTAACTCTACAACTCAGAAAAGATGAGAGGAGTTGAGAGTTTCTTGAAGAGTTCTTGGAAGAACTCAGCTTGATCCAAACTGACTTAGCTTTCTTCAAAGCTTCTTGAGTAGAACTGAATTAGTCTGAATCTTCTGCTTCTTGAAATCCAGATGACTCTGAATTCTTCTTCTCAGCCTTAGTTCCAAAGACTGAATTCTTGGATGGAGCTCTCTCTCTCCAACTTCTTAGATCTGCAGTTGGACTGCCTGATCTTCTTGTGTTGATCCTCAGTGTATCACTTCTTGATTTAATCTGATCAACCACTTCAGTTATTCTCACAATATGTAATGATAATGAACAACCTTCTATATCTCTTTCTGTAAACTATGGGGGCCTATTTATAGGCTTCCTTCATGGTAACCGGCTGGTCCGGTTCATAACAGACTTCTGACTTCTCTGACAGTTGATGTAGACCGGCTGGATCGGCAGCTATCATGTCAACCAGTCACTTCTTGAAATTCTCTAACTGTCAGATAGTGTCGAGACTTTCTGTTCTTAAGTGTCGACACTTATAGACTAAGTGTCGACACAAGTAGTGTAAGTGTCGACACAAGTCTACAAGGTGTCGACACAATTCCTTGTATGTCTCGACACAGATACTTCTGCATGTGTCGACACTGAAATTGAGTGTCGACACAAGTACTTGTTCTTCATTCTTTAACTGTATTCTTCTAAGTGTCGACACATCTCCTTTGTGTCGACACATCTTCATGTGTTGAAACTGTCAAGTGTCGACACAGCTTCTTGGTGTCGACACAAGTCTTCAAATTTGTTCCTTCAGCTGAGTGTCGACACATTCCCTTAGTGTCGACACTTGTACTTAGAATATTTTGTAAACTTTTCTATTCTCTGCTAAGTGTCGACACAGCTCCTTGTGTCGACACTTTCTTCAAGTGTAGAGTCTTCAACTAAGTGTCGACACATTGTGCTGAGTGTCGACACTTTCTTCAAGTGTTGACTCTTCTGGTTGTGTGTCGACACATTGTGCTGAGTGTCGACACATTCTTCAAATACTGAGTCTTTAGCTAAGTGTCGACACATTGTGCTGGGTGTCGACACTTACTTCAAGTACTGACTCTTCTGCATAGTGTCGACACATTGTGTTGAGTGTCGACACTTGTACTTAGATTCTGCAGACTTTTGCTGAGTGTCGACACTTACTTCAAGTGTCGACACTTTCTGGTGTTGACTCAGCTCTTCTAGGTGTCGACACTTCTGCTAAGTGTCGACACAGCTTTTCTGCATTCTTCTACACTGAGTGTCGACACAGCTCCAAGTGTCAACACTTTCTGACTGGTGTCGACTCTTCTTCCCAGGTGTCGACACAATGACTCCAAGTGTCGACACTGCTTGTCTGGGTATCGACACAAGCTTTCTCAAGTGTCGACACTTTCCCTCTGGGTGTCGACACATGGACTTAGAATTTTTAGCTTCAGTCCAGTGTATTCCTAACCTGCACAAGTAACTCAAACAAACATCCAATACACTATGATGTATATCATTGAGTTAGGTGAGGCTTCTTCAAATCAGATACATTTGACCAATGTACCCAACAATCTCCCCCTATTTGGAGAAGTCATAACCCTTAGTCAATGATATACATCACTCATAATTAAAAATTATAAAATGAAGTAAAACAGATATATGACAACAGAGTTAAACTTAAACATGTAATAAAGCACACATGTATACTCATACAACATTGCAGAACAATTAAGAAACATACATATTTCAGAACAATCATACTATATTTATCATATACTGTTCCAATATTGTTCCTTATACATTTTCAATGAAGTACTACAATGTTTTTCACTTAACAGATTACAACAAGCATCAAGTTAATTCCTAATCTATTTCTGATCAGGTTCTTTAATAACAATTCCCTTTCCAGCTATAACTTGAGCTTTTACAGCAGCAGCAGCAGCAGCAGGCTCAGCTTCAGCAGTCTTCTTCCCTTTGGAGTCCTTCTTCTTCTGTTCTTCAGCCTTGATCTTTTGCCTTTCAAAATAATGATAGGGCTTAGGAAAGTACTTGCTAGGCTCCACAGCTGTAGGAGGTAGCTTTCCTAACTTAGCCTTTCTTCTATATTGGACAATTGCTTCCTGCCTACTCTCATGTTTCCTCCATTCAGCCTCTGAGAACCACTTGTTCCTCTTATGGGCATTGTCCTTGGCTGCTTTCCATGCAGTGAGAATAATGTTCCTAGAAGTAGGGCTCCACTGTTCAAAATCAGGTTTTTGTTCAGCAAGTTCCCTGAACTTCTTCTTTGATAGCCTAGTCTCTTCTTCTTTGTCCAAAGCCTCTTGCATAGCAGCTGTGATAGGTTGAACAACCTTTTCCAGAATAATATTAGGCTTACCAGCAGTTGGACTATACATTGTGCTTATATCTGCATGAATCATTTCAAAATCTGGAGGTGGATAGATTACATCAGCCACTGCCTGTTGCTCACCTCCAAGATAGGTTCCTTGAATACCAGATTCAGCTACTTCATTGTCATCACACAGGGGAGGATATCCAAGTGTAGCCCTGATTGAATTTGAAATCCATTTGGCATGCTCAGAACTGGCCTTGACTAACACTCTCTCCCCCTTTATGACTTCTTAGGCTACATGATCTCTGACATCATCTTTCTGGAACCTTATTTGGCTGTCCAAATATCTTATGCCCTCTTTAAAGAAAGGTCTTAGCTTGGTAAGCTGTTCAGAAATGACCTTCTGGGAGTCCTTGATGGCAGTCTTGACAGCAGTTAGTTCAGCTTGAAAAAGTTTATCAAAATCAGCTTTTGCAGCAGCAGAGGAGGTTGATGGTTCATCAGACTTTTTCTTGAGTTCAGTGACTATGGCATTGTGAGATGCAGTCAAGTTATCATTCATCCTGAGTTGATTTTCCAGCACATAGCCTTGCTTTAGTGCTATATCTTCTACTTTCTCTTGGATTGTTTCTTGATGTTTAGCCAGATAGACCACTGCATGAGCACCCTTTGTAAAACAATCAGTCATCTCCTTTTTATTAAGGTTCATTTCAAACCTTATTGATTTTATTTCCTGTCCCAGATCAGATTGTAGTGCCTTGTGCCCTTCATCAACATAAGTTTCCAAAGCCTTCCTTTGTTCATCCATCTTGATTTGCATGGCAAGCAGTAGAGCACTGTAATCAGTGGATGGAGGTTGTTGAACTAAGGAGTGTTGT
Organism: Platanthera guangdongensis; assembly: GCA_039583875.1. Lineage (NCBI taxonomy): Eukaryota > Viridiplantae > Streptophyta > Magnoliopsida > Asparagales > Orchidaceae > Platanthera > Platanthera guangdongensis. The sequence continues at coordinate 166,819,038 of CM077152.1, forward strand.
GCAACAGTTTGTAGAGCTTTCTTATAGCTTTGACTCCTTCTTTTGAAAACAAAGAACTTCTTTTTCTTAGCTTGCTCAGCTTCATCATCTTCAGATTCTGATGTACTGGCAATATCCACCCTATCCTTAGGGCTGGATGGTTTTTCAGTGTGCACATCTTGTGCCTTCTCAGTATCTAGCCTTATAGGCTCTACTTGAATATCCAAATTCTCCCCCTCAGCAGCATCCTTCACTGCATCAGCAGCATTCTTTTCCATATCAAAATCATCCTGATCTAAATTCAAAAATAGGTCTTCCATTGTATATTCTGCTGGAGACTGTGCAGGAGATGGTCTGGTTTCATCAGCTACAACAGATGTGTCTTGGAGAACAACATCTGGTTCTTGAGTTGCTGGCTGATTTTGCTGATGATCATCAGACAAATCAGAATGTATGAGAGAAAAATTCAAAGTATTAAGGTCAACAAGTACCTCTTGAATGAGGAGGGTGGCTTGTTCACTCTCCAGTGTAAATGGTTCTGCTACACCTGGAAGCTCCCCCTGGATGTCAGCTGGCTCATGAGGAGCAGGTGACTTGTCTGCAGCCTTATCCATTGGACTATCAGGAGTGAAGACCATATGTTCTTCACTGCCTGAGCTGCTGGATGGCTCTTGAGGCACAGCAGCAGTCTTCCTCTTCTTCCTGGGAGGAGAGTCTTTCTTAGAAGCTTGTTTCTCAGGGGTGGTCAATTCCTTTGACACCAGCACCCTTTCCCATCTAGAGAATATCCTTGAGTCCATTCTCCTCATGTGATTGATTTTTGTTCCTGCAGCAGGGCTCATTACCTCTGGAATTGATCCAGCCAGGTAGAGACTTAGTATCCTGCCCAGATTGGGCTTCTTCAGACTTTCTTTTACTTTCTCAAAGACAATCATAGACCAGTCTGTCTTAAGGTTGAAGATGATCCTGGTCATGACTTCAAACATGGAGGCAGACACCCTGTCATATCCTCCTGGCTTGCTCAGTATTACCTTGCCCACTATTTCTGACAAGAACTTGCCTTGATTATTCATACCCTTTCTGTTAAAGACTGAGCCCACCTTCATCTTTGGATCCAGTCCACACCAAGTAAGAGCTTCCCTGGTCTTAGAAGCAGTTACTTCCTCTTCATCTTGAACTTTAGGTAGCTGAAGTACCTTTCTTAAAGACTTGGGTGAAATCTTGACCTTGGTGCCATGCACCCTTGACTTAATTCTGTAGCCTGAGTCATCTACAGCCGCGCCAGTAAGGAATTCAATGACTTCCTTCTTCCATATCTTCGTTGGTTCTGAAACCAAGAACTCCAATCCTGAATTGGCAATTAGGGTTATCACTGATTTGATTTCTTGTTCGCAGTCATCGAATGCGCCACGCACCAGTTCATATCCTTCGTTAACGTTCTCTTCCAGCTTGGGAGCCATTAGGGTTTGAAGATTTAGTCTTGAGATGAGAGAAATGTCGACACAAGAGTTTAGGTCTCGAAACTTTGAAAGCGTGTCGACAATCAAAGACAGAACCCTATTTATACCTTTCTAGTTTGAAGACGAACAGGCGGGATGGAATCCTAAAGATGTGTCGACACTGGCAATAAGTGTCGACACTGACTTATAATGTCTCGACACTTTTGTGTCGACACAAGTTTAGTCAACAGATTTTATGTGTCGACACTTGGTTAAGTGTCGACACCACTATACTCGACATGTAGTCGAGACTTTACTTAGAAAAATTCTGAGTAAAACTTAAGTGTCGACACCTTATTTGATGTGTCGACACCTACTCGACATGTGTCGACACTAACATTCTGAAGTGTCGACACCAACTTCCTAGATGTGTCGACACTATTTTCCTGAAGTGTCGACACTTACTATTCTGTGTCGACATAGACTTGTCTATGTGTCGACACCTTTTTACTTAGCCAATTTTTGTTCTGTATACTTAATCTAAGTTTATCATACCTAGTTCAATTTTGAACCTATTAAACTTAGCTTCATCTAAGGGCTTAGTGAACATATCAGCTATCTGATTATCAGTTCTAACATATTCAAGTGTAATATCATTTCTTTCAACATGCTCCCTAAGAAAGTGATATTTAATCTCAATATGTTTAGTTCTACTATGTGATACAGGGTTGTTAGCTATTGAAATAGCACTAGTAGAATCACAATAAAGTGGAGTTCTACTTACCTGACATCCATAGTCTTCTAGCTGATGTTGAATCCACAGAAGTTGAGCACAGCAACTTCCTGCAGCTACATATTCTGACTCAGCTGTGGAGATGGCCACACTGGTTTGCTTCTTACTACTCCATGAAATGAGTCTTCCACCTAGGAACTGACAGGATCCAGTTGTGCTCTTTCTATCTTCTTTGCATCCTGCAAAGTCTGCATCTGAATAGCCTGTTAGATCAAAATCTCCATTCCTAGGGTACCAAAGGCCTAGATAGGGTGTGCCCTTTAGATATCTCAAGATTCTCTTGACTGCAGTCAAGTGAGATTCTTTGGGGCAGGCTTGATACCTGGCACAAACACATGTAGCATACATAATGTCAGGCCTACTTGCAGTCAAGTATAGTAGGGAGCCAACTATCCCTCTATACAAGGTTTCATCTACAGGTTTCCCTGCATCATCCTTGCTTAGAGACATACTTGACCCCATAGGAGTCTTCATGGTACTGGAGGAATCCATACCATATTTCCTTATGAGTTCTAGGGTGAACTTTGACTGACATATGGACAAGCCACTTTCAGTCTGTTTAACTTGGAGACCCAAGAAAAACTTCAGTTCTCCCATACTACTCATTTCAAATTGACTCTGCATAAGCTTTGCAAACTTTTTGCAAAGGCTACTTTCAGTAGACCCAAATATAATGTCATCTACATATATTTGGACAAGTATTACTTTGCCTCTAGATTCCCTAAGGAATAGAGTCTTATCTATTTTCCCCCTTGTGAACTTGTTCTCAATGAGGAAACTAGATAGGGTTTCATACCAAGCTCTAGGAGCTTGCTTTAACCCATACAATGCTTTCCTAAGTCTATAGACATAATGTGGAAGAGTAGAATCAACAAAACCTGAAGGCTGCTCCACATATACTTCTTCTTTTAAATTACCATTAAGGAATGCTGACTTCACATCCATTTGGTATACTTTGAATCCTTGGTAGGTTGCATAGGCCAAGAACATCCTTATGGCTTCCAGTCTGGCTACTGGAGCAAAGGTTTGATCAAAATCAATACCTTCTTCTTGCCTATATCCTTTTGCAACCAGTCTTGCCTTATTCTTAATGATGACACCTTGTTCATCTAACTTGTTCCTGTAGATCCACTTTGTTCCTATCACATTGTGATCTTTAGGCTTAGGAACCAGATCCCACACCTTGCATCTTTTGAACTGATTAAGCTCCTCCTGCATTGCTTCAGTCCACTGTGGATCTAGTATAGCTTCTTCAAATTTCTTTGGTTCTATTTGAGACAGAAAACTTGAATATGCTACAGCATTCTGATTTCTGCTCCTTGTCTGAACACCTTGTCTTGGATCTCCAATGATCAGCTCTACTGGATGATCTCTTAGATGCCTGTTGGCTGGAGGCATCCTTACTTCTGGTTGAACTTCTTCAGCATCTTCATCAAGCTGAGTTCCTTGTACTTCAACAGCTCCTTGTACATGTAGTTCTCCCCCTGGACATAAGCCATCTTCTTCTACTTGCTGTCTTGCAGCAGGTACATCTTCTATGGTTAGCTTGTCCATCTTCTTAGTAAGACCTGTAGGGCTGCACACACTACTAGACAACTCATTGTTAATTAGTTGTGTTTCATCAAAAACTACATGCACAGACTCCTCTACAACTTGTGTGGTCAAGTTGTAGACTCTATAAGCCTTACTATTATTGCTGTACCCAACAAACACTTCCTCTTGGGACTTGGCAGCAAACTTAGTTAAGTAAGACTTCCCATTGTTAAGTATGAAGCATTTACAACCAAAGATCCTAAAATAGGACAGATTTGGTTTCCTGCCTTTCACTACTTCATAGGGGGTCTTGTTTAACCTTTTAGTGATGGTAGCCCTATTTATCACATGGCATGCAGTGTTTACTGCTTCAGCCCAGAAATATTCTGGCAGTGATGAATCACTTAATAGGGTTCTACCAGCCTCTATCAAGGTCCTATTTTTCCTTTCAGCAATGCCATTTTGCTGAGGTGTTCTAGGTGAAGAGAATTCTTGAAATATCCCATAGTCTTCACACAGCTTTGTCATGCTTTCAGACTGAAACTCAGTACCATGGTCACTTCTAATTTTGACCACTGTACAGTTCAATTCATTCTGAATTTGCTTAACAAAACTATAGAAGACACTAGGTGTTTCAGATTTCTGCTTTAAGAAGAACACCCAGGAAAACCTTGAGTAGTCATCAACAACTACAAAGGTGTAGACCTTCCTACCTAAGCTGTGAACTGGCATTGGACCAAATAGATCCATATGCAAGAGGTATAAACACCTCACAGCATCTTTGTTGTCTAAGCTTCTAAAGGTGGATTTAGTCTGCTTGCCCTTTTGACAAGCTGAGCAAATGCCATCTTTGACACACTTAACTTGAGGACCATTCCTCACTAACTCTTTACTAAAGAGTTTGCCAATAGTCTTGTAATTAAGATGAGCAAGCCTCTTGTGCCATTTGACACATTGAGAGACTGTCTCATCAGCTACAAGACAGACTGGAGAACAATTGTTCTCAACCATAATGTCTAAGCAGTAGACATTTCTCTTTCTATATCCAGTCAAAATGATCTCTTGATCACTTGACCTCTTGATATGACAACCATTTTTAACAAATGAGATGTCATACCCTACATCACTTAATTGACTTATACTAATGAGGTTGTGTTTCAAACCTTTAACATAAGCCACTTGAGTAATGGTAACAAGGTTAGAAGAAATGTTACCAAACCCTTTGATGATTCCTTTTTCAGAACCACCAAAGGTCACCTTTGGACCATTTTTGATTGGGATGTAGTCCTTCAGTAGTCCCCTAGTTCCAGTCATGTGTCTGGAACATCCACTATCCAAGTACCATGTAGGGGTATGGCCACTTGGATTCACCTGCAAAACAAATTAATGAACCTTAGAACCCAAAGTAAACTTGGGTCCTTGGTGATTGTTAGTTTGCAATTTGACATAGCTACCTGCTGTCTTTCCAACAGGTAACTTGCTACGCAACTTGGCACTGGCATTGTGCCAACAATCCAAAGCAAAGTGGCCAACCTTGCCACAGCACCAACATTCAAATTTGTTGTACCTTTGCTTAGGTACAGACTTAGCTGTCTTAACTACAGTAGTCTTGTTGAATGTTGGGGCTTTGCCCTTGGACTTGGACTGATCCTGAACAGTCCTAGCTGGATTAACAAAACCCAGTCCAGTCTTTCCTTTATGATGAACAAAATCATCAATCAAGGGTAGCACTGATTTAGGTTTTGAAAACCTAGCTACTAGCTTTTTCTCCTTCTGAAGATTAATCTCCAGTTTCTTAATTTGATCATTCTTAAATGTGATAGTTCCCATCTGAATCACTGTAATATGTTTCAGCCTGGCTACCTCATTAAGTTTTTGATCATAATTCTTTTCAAAATCTGTTGCAGCTGCCTTGAGATCAGCAATCTCCTTTGCCTGACTTTTGGCTAGGATCTTGTTTTTCTTATAGGCTTGCAAAAGTACCTTATATTCATCTAAGAGCTGATGAATATCTCCCTCAGATTCAGAAACACTTCCATCACTTGATGAAGATGAATCTGACTCTGAACTAGAACTGGACTCAGAATTTTGAGTTAAACCTTGTACCTGACTGGGTCCTGGCTGCTCCAGGTTTTTGGTACTTTCAGTCAAAGCCATCAGTCCTTGGCTCTGGCAGTCTTCTTGCTCATAGATAGATTCCATGATCTGCATAAACTCTTCTTCTTCTTCAGCAAATAGCCCTATGTAGGCTTCAGCATCTGTCTCTGTGTCTGAAGAAGAAATGTCTGAAAGAGTCTTCTCATTCTTTGCAACAAAGGACTTCTCCTTCTTTCCTTTGAAGTGAGTCTTCTTTTTGTCACTGGATTCTTTCCTTCTTTCAGGACAATCTGCAATTACATGACCCTGTCTATTGCAGCAGTAACACACAATCTTAGACCCAGTTGCCTTGCTAGTCTTTGTCCTTTGCTTGTCCTTCTTTGAAGGCTTCTTCTCCTGATACTGGACTTCTTTCCCTTTGGAATATGAAGGTCTGGACCTCCACTGTTTCTTCTTAAGGAATTTCTGAAAATGTCTGGTGAAAGCAGCAAAGTCTTCATCACTTTCACTGCTTGTAGATTTAGTGCTAATAGACTCATCAGAATCTGATTCAACTACCTCTGGAGGAGGAGTTGATGACTTAGTCCTGTTCTTTCTAGGTACTTCTGACTTAAAGGTAACAGTCCTTTCCCTGTGTTCAGTCCTTGTTGACTTTTCCTCCTCTTTTCTTACTGACAATTGCATCTCATAAGATAACAACTTGCCAAATAGTGTGGGAGGAGGAATTTCTCCCAACTTTGTCATTTCTCTGATGGCACAGATCTTAGTGTCCCAATCTTTGGTTAGGGACCTCAAGAACTTGTCATTCAATTCATAATTTGTGAACTCTCTTCCATAGGACATGAGTTCATTAACAATTCTGTAGAACTTTTTGTAGCATTCAGTGATGCTATCTCCTCTTCCTTGCCTAAAGCTCTCATATTCTTGATTAAGCAAGGACTTCCTATCTTGTCTTACTTCTTCAGAACCTTCCATGTAGACAATGAGGGTATCCCACATTTCTTTTGCTGTTTTACAGTGAATAAGGTTCTGGAAGGTGGCATCATCAATTGCACTAACTATTATGTTCTGTGCCCTTTTGTCCATAGTGGCTAGGACAATTTCATCCTTGGTCATCTCAGAGAAATCCTTTGGAGTCCTCTGATTTGCATCCAATACTGAGATCTTCATGGGCACATATGGCCCCTCTTTGACTGTGATGTAGATCCTAGGGTCAGAGGCCTCCATGAACAGCCTTACCCTTTCTTTCCAGATTCCAAATATCTCTTTTCTGCATATGGGCAGTTTCATTGAACCCAACTCCTTATGATTCTCTGAAGAACCCATATTTCTTGATTTTCTTGAAACTGTGTTCAGACTCAATCTGTATCTGCCAAACTGGATCTCCTCAGACAGTTAGTCCTGATTTTGAGGAACCTGGCTCTGATACCACTTGAAAGATATGGTACCTAAACACCTAGAGGGGGGGGGGTGAATAGGTGACCTAATCCTTTTTAAATTTTGTTTGGCAGCACAACAGCTATTTCACAGAATTCTACAGCTAACAGCAATTTCAGCATAAACAGTCAATTCACAGCACAACACAGAAGACACACTAATTTTATAGTGGTTCCCCAATCTTTGGGTACATCCACTTTCCCCCTTCGCCTATCTAGCAGTGTACTAGATTCGGCCAAACTTCTCCACTAACTCAGAACCAAACTAGGTTCCTACCTCAGGCCCAAAGCCTTACACTCAGCCAAAAGGCCTACACTCAGCCACCCAGGCCTACACTCAGCCAATTAAGGCCTACACTCAGAGTTCTTCAACTCCTACACTCAGGCAACAAGCCCTACCCTCAGCCTTTATAAAATAGGCTTACAATCACTCAGATCCAATGGATCTTACAAGATGTAATTGAAATAAAATTGCTAACTCTACAACTCAGAAAAGATGAGAGGAGTTGAGAGTTTCTTGAAGAGTTCTTGGAAGAACTCAGCTTGATCCAAACTGACTTAGCTTTCTTCAAAGCTTCTTGAGTAGAACTGAATTAGTCTGAATCTTCTGCTTCTTGAAATCCAGATGACTCTGAATTCTTCTTCTCAGCCTTAGTTCCAAAGACTGAATTCTTGGATGGAGCTCTCTCTCTCCAACTTCTTAGATCTGCAGTTGGACTGCCTGATCTTCTTGTGTTGATCCTCAGTGTATCACTTCTTGATTTAATCTGATCAACCACTTCAGTTATTCTCACAATATGTAATGATAATGAACAACCTTCTATATCTCTTTCTGTAAACTATGGGGGCCTATTTATAGGCTTCCTTCATGGTAACCGGCTGGTCCGGTTCATAACAGACTTCTGACTTCTCTGACAGTTGATGTAGACCGGCTGGATCGGCAGCTGTCATGTCAACCAGTCACTTCTTGAAATTCTCTAACTGTCAGATAGTGTCGAGACTTTCTGTTCTTAAGTGTCGACACTTATAGACTAAGTGTCGACACAAGTAGTGTAAGTGTCGACACAAGTCTACAAGGTGTCGACACAATTCCTTGTATGTCTCGACACAGATACTTCTGCATGTGTCGACACTGAAATTGAGTGTCGACACAAGTACTTGTTCTTCATTCTTTAACTGTATTCTTCTAAGTGTCGACACATCTCCTTTGTGTCGACACATCTTCATGTGTTGAAACTGTCAAGTGTCGACACAGCTTCTTGGTGTCGACACAAGTCTTCAAATTTGTTCCTTCAGCTGAGTGTCGACACATTCCCTTAGTGTCGACACTTGTACTTAGAATATTTTGTAAACTTTTCTGTTCTCTGCTAAGTGTCGACACAGCTCCTTGTGTCGACACTTTCTTCAAGTGTAGAGTCTTCAACTAAGTGTCGACACATTGTGCTGAGTGTCGACACTTTCTTCAAGTGTTGACTCTTCTGGTTGTGTGTCGACACATTGTGCTGAGTGTCGACACATTCTTCAAATACTGAGTCTTTAGCTAAGTGTCGACACATTGTGCTGGGTGTCGACACTTACTTCAAGTACTGACTCTTCTGCATAGTGTCGACACATTGTGTTGAGTGTCGACACTTGTACTTAGATTCTGCAGACTTTTGCTGAGTGTCGACACTTACTTCAAGTGTCGACACTTTCTGGTGTTGACTCAGCTCTTCTAGGTGTCGACACTTCTGCTAAGTGTCGACACAGCTTTTCTGCATTCTTCTACACTGAGTGTCGACACAGCTCCAAGTGTCGACACTTTCTGACTGGTGTCGACTCTTCTTCTCAGGCGTCGACACAATGACTCCAAGTATCGACACTGCTTGTCTGGGTGTCGACACAAGCTTTCTCAAGTGTCGACACTTTCCCTCTGGGTGTCGACACATGGACTTAGAATTTTTAGCTTCAGTCCAGTGTATTCCTAACCTGCACAAGTAACTCAAACAAACATCAAATACACTATGATGTATATCATTGAGTTAGGTGAGGCTTCTTCAAATCAGATACATTTGACCAATGTACCCAACAGGGTTCTTTGTTACAACTTTTATAAACTGCTTCCGCTAGAATGCTCTGTGTAGGACGTTAAGATTGGTTGAATGGTTTCCATAAGTAACCACCCGGTCTGTCTGTGGCATACGGCGTCGGGCCCCGGCCGGACCTACTACTATATGCTATGTGACGGATAGGGGGTGTTACAATTTGGTATCAGACTACTGGTTTTGGTCGGGCTTCAAGTGAATTCGTGGGCGAATTCTTTTTAAGGGGTGGTGAGCACATTGTGTGCGTCATCATAATAACAGTAAAAAGAACCCATGAATGTACACTTAGGAATGAAAATACGCGTGTTTGAAGAACCTGCGTGTTCCTATAATTACTGTTTGCAATTTATTTGGTCGCTTAACGGAGTTTTGTACCACTATAGGTGACCAGAAGTGGTGTTGGGCCGTCGGAATGCCGAGTTTCTGAGGCTAGTAGTGCACCGGATGTTGCTCCTGCAACACCTCTGTCGGCTGAGAATATTCGATTGTTGGCTGAAGTGGTGTTGGCCGTGATAAATATGCAGCTTGCAAGGCAAGCGCAGCAGCCCGCTCCTGCGATGGAGCAAGAACCTCTTCAAGAGGCTGAGCCGAGGAGAGTGGAGCAAGTGGTTGTGGAACCGGTAGTGCCATGGAGGGCAACTGAGAGGCAGCTTAAGCATGTAATGAGCTTTAACCCTCCGTTATTCTCGGGGTTGGGAACCCCATCTTAGGCTGAAGACTGGCTCTCCAGGGTGAAGAGAGTCATGACAACAATGGAGATGGAGGAGTGGCAAATGACCACCATCGCTACGTTCCTTTTGGACGGTGAAGCGAGAATGTGGTGGGAAGGATTGGAGCTGCATCATTTGAGAGGTAGACAACTTATAGATGTTCCGATGGAAGAGTTCTCGGGATTGTTCTTGGCAAGATACCTCCCTTCTACTCAGAGGATTTCGATGGAGAACGAATTCCTGAAGTTGGTTCAGGGTGAGAAGAGCGTGGATGAATATCTCCATGAGTTCACTCGTTTGAGTCGTTATGCTAGCTCCACCATCGTGGATGAGGAGCGCAAGACTAATCGCTTCTATGAAGGGTTGAGAGATGAGTTGAGATTACTACTCTCGGGGCCGATGACGCAGGGTTTCTTAACCTTGGTCAATACTTCCCGGTCCTTGGAGAAGGACATGAAGAATGTGCAAGCGATGAAAGGCTTGGGTGATAGAAAATCTGAATTTAAAGTGCCGACTACTTCAAAGTCCGGCTATCGGAGGGCTTTCAAGAAGCATAGGACTTCGGGTCGAGCTCCTTCTGGTGCTTCTGGGGCGACTACGAGTCGGACCCCGGGCGCGTGTTTTACTTGTGGGAAGACGGGGAACTTTGCCCGTGACTGTTGGAGCGGACGTCCTAAGTCCGAGAGGAAGCCGGGAGCTACTTATGAAGAGAAGGGCAAGGCGGTGGAGTCGACCGCATCCCACTATGCTCCGGTCCAACCAAGGGTGTATAATCTTGGCCAACAGGAGGCCATCAAACACGCTGATGTGGTGACAAGTACGGTTTAATTTACAGCATGTCAATTTCTTTAAATACTTGTTATGCACATGTTACCTTACCACTGCTTGTTTAGGATTTGTATTGATTTGTGAAAATCCGGCACGAGCACTCTTTCATACGGGAGCTTCACACTCCTTCTTGTCCGAAGGATTTACATCACGCATCGGAGTCCCTTCTTCGATGGCGAAGGATAAGTTGGATGTGTTGTTGCCCAACGGGTGTTCGATGCGAGCGGATAGGATTTGCGATGTTAAGATTCGTATTGGGGAGCAGGTGTTCGACCTGCGGGCGTCCTTACTTCCGTTGGTGGAGTTCGACGTCATATTTGGCATGGACTGGCTCTCGGAGCAGCAGGCCCATATAGATTGCGATAGCAAGGAAGTCAAGCTGGGAGCAAGTCGTGAGACGACTTTTACGGGCTTAAAGGGGTCGAGCAAGACGTTGATGTCTGCTCTTCAGGTGGTGAAGGCGGTTCGTGCCGGAGCAGAACTGTTCTTTACACTAGTGGAGGTTGCAAAGCCGAAGCCCGCGTTGGATTGTATTTCAGTGGTATCGGAATACCCTAATGTGTTCCCCGCAGATCTTCCTGGAGCCCCGCCTCAGCGGGAGATAGATTTTACGATTGAGCTAGTGCCAGGTGCAAAGCCTGTGTCACGATCTCCTTATCGGCTGGCGCCTAAGGAAATGGCGGAGCTGAAAGTTCAACTGCAAGAGTTGTTGGAGCAAGTGTATGTGCGCCCGAGTTCTTCTCCTTGGAGCGCATCGGTCGTCTTTGTTAAGAAGAAGGACGGAAGCTTGAGGCTATGTATTGATTATTGGGAGCTCAACAAGCTGACGGAGAAGAACAAGTACCTGATCCCCCGGATTGATGATCTTTTTGATCAGTTAGTCGGGTCGATGGTGTACTCGAAGTTGGATCTCAAGGCTGGGTACTATCAACTGCGAATAAGGGAGAGTGATATCCCGAAGATAGCGTTTAGTACGAGATACGGGCATTATGAGTTTACGGTCATGCCGTTTGGGCTGACAAATGCGCCGTCAGTGTTCATGGATTTGATGAACAGGACTTTCAGGGAGTACTTGGACCATTTCGTGATCGTCTTCATCGACGATATTTTGGTGTACTCGTAAAGTGAGGAAGATCACTTCAAGCATCTTCATTTGGTGTTGGAGACGCTACGGAGAAATCAGTTATATGCCAAGTTCTCGAAGTGCGAGTTTTGGCTATCCTCAGTGGCGTTCCTCAGGCATATAGTAAGTGGAGAGGGTATTGCTGTGGATCCGACGAAGATTGTTGCGATACGGGAGTGGCCTGAGCTCGCTACTGTAGCGGAAGTCCGGAGTTTTCTGGGGCTTGCCGGCTATTATAGGTGCTTCGTAGAGAACTTCTCGTGGATAGCGTTACCTCTCACTACATTGACGAGGAAGGAGCATAAGTTTGTTTGGACGCCGGAGTGCGCACGAGCTTTTGAGGAGTTGAAGTGTCGGTTGACCACGCCGCCTGTGCTGAGTTCGCCATGTGGGACCGAAGGCTATGAGATTTATAGTGATGCTTCAGGAAGTGGTTTGGGTTGCGTGCTACTACAACACAGAAGTGTAATAGCTTATGGCTCGAGACAGCTAAAAGTACACGAGAGGAACTATCCTGTCCATGACTTGGAGTTAGCGGCCGTGATTTTTTCCTTGAAGCTGTGGAGACACTACTTGTACGGTGTGAAGATTGATATCTACACCGATCACAAGAGCCAGAAGTATCTTATTGATCAGAAAGATCTGAATATGCGACAGCGTAGATGGATGGAGTTCCTAGGGGACTATACATTCAAGATCCATTACGTGCCTAGTAAGGGGAATGCGATTGCGGATGCGTTGAGTCGCCGAGCCCCAGCTCAAGCCAATTGGCTATCGGTGCATGATGAGCGGTTGGTGCGGGAGTTGGAGGCGTTGGAGATTGTTTGTGTGGACAAGCAATCAAATAATGAAGCAGTTCTGAATTGGACTGAGGTCCAATATGACATGGCTGATCGTATTCGGCAGGGTTTGGATATGGATGCTCATATGAAGCAGTTCATGGTAGAGGCTCTGGATGGGTCAAATTCCCAATTCGTCGTGGAGTACGGATTACTTTGGAAAGATGGTCGTTTGTGCGTCCCAAGTGTGGGCAATTTACGGGTGGAGTTGTTGTACGAGGCGCACCATACCAAGTACTCGATTCACCCGGGGAGCACAAAGATGTACCGTGATGTTAAGAAACTATTTTGGTGGCCGGGTTTGAAGAAGGATGTGGCGCTATGCGTAGCGAAGTGCCATACTTGCGCCTTGGTAAAGGCGGAGAGCCAAAAGCCGGGTGGATTTCTTAAGTCCTTGCCTATTCTGGAGTGGAAATTTGACGACATCTCTATGGACTTTGTGCACGGTTTGCCAAGGTCGCAAAAGGGGAACGACGTCATTTGGGTGGTTGTTGATCGATTAACGAAGGTGTCGTATTTTATTCCGCATAGGAAGGATGATCCGGTGGAGAAGTTGGCAAAACGTTATGTGGATAACATAGTACGGCTTCATGGTGTGCCCCGCAGCATCGTGAGTGACCGAGATGGGTGGTTCACGTCCAACGATTGGAGGCTTGTGCAGCAAATGTTGGGAACAAAGTTGAAGTTCAGCACAGCCTTCCATCCGCAAACGGATGGGCAGACCGAGAGGGTCAATAGAACTATGGAAGACATGCTCCGCATGTGTGTCTTGGATTTCGGAAAGCAATGGGAAGACCACCTTTATTTGGTGGAGTTCGCATACAATAATAGCTACCAAGCGAGTATTCAGATGGCGCCTTTCGAGGCCCTATATGGTAGAAAATGTCGCACGCCATTGTCTTGGTTAGAAACGGGTGAGTCAAAGTTGTATAAGCGATCGAAAGTGGAGGATGCTACTTCTTTGGTGCGAACCATTAGGGAGAGGTTGCTTATCGCTCAGGACCGGCAAGCGAAATACTATAATGCCAAGAACAGGAACGTGGAGTTCGCTGCGGGTTATTATGTGTACCTAAAGATCAAGCAGTTCAAGGGTGTCTCGCGGGTGCGGCGATTGAAAAAGCTAAGCCCGAGGTACCTTGGACTGTTTGAGGTTCTGGAGCGAGTTGGTGAAGCGGCCTATCGGTTGAAACTTTCAGTGGAGCTTAGTGGTTTACATGATGTATTCCACATTTCGGTGCTTCGGAAGGCGGTGCAAGAGCCTACGCAAGTGATCGCGGTTGATCAAGTGCCGGTGGATAGTGGGCTAACGACAAAGGTCAAGCCCGTGCGGATTGAGGACTCGGAGGTCAAGCGGCTATGCAATAAAGAGATCAGGATGGTCAAGGTCCGGTGGGACAATTGCGGTCGTGAGGAGCTCTCTTGGGAGCGAGAGCAGACTATGCTTGACGAGTATCCGGAGTTGTTCCGCTCAGGTACAAATTTTGGTTTTGTACATATCTTTCCTTTATGTAATTTCGTGGACGAAATTCTTTTAAGAGGGGGAGAGTTGTAATGCCCCGAAACTCAAAGGAGCAAAGGGGGACGTTTTTGGCCAGTTTGGGTTCTGGCAGCAGGCACACAGCCTGGGACACGGGCATGTCCCAGGGCGTGTCGAGCCTGTGTCGACACTGAGACGGGAAGTCGACACTTTGGTCTCGACATTGTGTCAAGACTGGGCACACGGCCTGCGATACGGGCGTGTCGCAGGGCGTGTCGACCCGTGTCGACACTTAGCCGCGAAGTCGACACTCTACGGTCAACGAAGTGTCGAGACATGGCACACGGCCTACGACACGGGCGTGTCGTAGGGCGTGTCAACCCGTGTCAACACTCGTCCCGGGGAGTCGACACTTTGGTCTCGACATTGTGTCGAGACAAGGCACACAGCCTAGGACACGGGCGTGTCCAAGGCCGTGTCAGTAGGTCGATGATCTTCGCTCGACGAAGTGTCGAGTGTCGAGACCGTGCACACGGCCTGGGGTCCAGGCGTGTTGAGGTGACACGGGTAAGGACACGGGCGTGTCCTAGAACCCGTGCAGTGCTCGGGTTGATTTTGGGGAAAAATGATAGGGGTACACGGCCGGCCACACGGCCGTGTCACATGGAATACGGGCGTGTCAGCTCGAACACGGGCGTGTTCGATACCCGTGTGAGGTTCCAGGCGAGCCGATTTTGACGGCGAATGAGGCACACGGCCCTGGACACGGGCGTGTGCCAGGCCGTGTTCGGTCCAGATTGGGCATTTCAGCCCCGAATCAAAGCCGTTCGTTTCCTTATTTTGAGATCCAACGGCTGGGGGTTGATCCTGAAGGGATATACCCGGGATTGGACTTAGAAAACCCTCACTTTTCTTAAGTGTTATCTTTCTAAAACCTTAGAGAGAGAGGAGAGCCAAGGGAGGAAGAAGGAGCTAGATCCCGCCATTGGAGGAGCTTCGAAGCTCCGAATCGCAAGCCGACTCCGGATCTACGGAGGCAAAGCTAGTGTGGTGCTTTTCATCCGATAACTTTTCAATGGCGCCAAAGAGGAATGCTAGGGTAACGATCCTCATCTTGAGTATGAGTAGCTCTCTTTCTTTGCATAGGAAGCCCGCTCTTGCGAGTTTGCGGAGAGTTGGAGGCGTTCCTTCGGGTAGATATGTGAAGTCCCCGTTGTTTAGAGTCCGTAAGCGAGAACGGACATAGGCATGATGTGTGAAGCCTACCCGGACATGTTGGTCTGGATCGGTGATGTTGCATTGCATAATGCCGGAGAAGACTCCGTGCTATTGGTTGTTTTTCAGGTTTTCTACGCGGTAGATTGCAGCAGGGAGCCTTGGGGACTAACCCAAAGGTGCACCGGGAAAACTAGGCTGATACGAGATCTTGCCAACTTGGTGGCCTGAGAGCCAACTATAACATAACCGTGTTATGTGAATTGTGATGGATATGGGACTCGGTGGAAGTTTGACACGCGCATATGACTTAAATTGTCGTTGCGATGTGAGCACGGGTTAGATGGAACCATACCCGTTCTATGTCGTTTGGTTAAAGAGACCTAAAGGCACATGGCACTTACCGTTGGCATAAATTAGGGTCTTTGGCGGTCGATGGCTTAAATTGTCGTGACCCAGGCCAAGAAGACAAATTGCTCATAGGTTTGGCCGTCCAAGTGGCGGTGGTGAGTTCGGAATGTCTATGGCTTCAATTGACGTGACATCGACCGGTTCACCGAGAATGTGCCCTGAGAGCACGGGGCGTGTGGCCGTGCGAGCCAACGTCTGTGATGAAATGGCTATATGTTTTTATTGCTCGCTTATGCTAATGAAATGCAGGGAAGGAGCATCACCGCCCCGAGTTGGGGGTGGGATCGTTATAATTTGGTCAGCATAGCTGACCGTTGCCTTGTTTTGCCACCGTGCGGTGGTTTGTTGCTTGCAGGTGCAGCTGGACCAAGCGGTCAATAGCGGGCTAAAGCCCGAATGCGAAGCCGGCCCTTGAAGGCCTATTTGGAAGTGTTTACTGCTTTATTCATGTGTGACCGGCCTGCGTGCCGTGGTTTGTAAAACATGTAATTGGAAGTGAAACATTTTGTAAGGCCTTAAGGCTTATTTTGGGTATTTTGTAGAACATTCCTATTTCGTATTAGTGGACATTTATGCTCTAATGCTGTGTTCTTTGTTACAACTTTTATAAACTGCTTCCGCTAGAATGCTCTGTGTAGGACGTTGAGATTGGTTGGATGATTTCCATAAGTAACCACCCGGTCTGTCTGTGGCACATGGCGTCGGGCCCCGGCCGGACCTACTGTTATATGCTATGTGACGGATAGGGGGTGTTACACGGACTCCTCCCGGAGTCCGCCCAGGCCTCCCGCGAGGGGGCGGCCCCGGCATCCGCCGGGCGGACTCCACCCGGAGTCTGCCCACGCCGCTCGCTAGGGGGCGGTCTCCGGCCCGCCGGGCGGACTCCACCCGAAGTCTGCCCAGTCCGCCAGCTAGGGGGAGGCCTCCGGCCTACCGGGCGGACTCTACCCAGAGTCCGCCCAGGCCGCCCCCTAGGGGGTGGCCTCCGGCCTGCCGGGCGGACTCCTCCCGGAGTCCACCCAGGCCGCCCGTAAGGGGGTGGCCTCCAGTTCTCTCCAGGGCCTCATGCAGCCTGCTGCTTCACTCAACAATGGCGGACACAAATTCTCAGTCCGTGGAGTCCGCGCAGGTCGTCATGCTGATGTCACTGGGCCCCACTTCTTGAAGAACTTCCCTGGGCCTATAAATACCCCTTGAAGCCTCTCATTCAGGGATCCTAGAGATGGAGACAAGTCTTGCCAGCAGCCCCTGCGGACTCCGTTTTCCAGTCCGTGCAGTCCGTCATCATCCTTCCAGCAAGCCCTGCGGACTCAGATTTCCTGTTCGCGCAGTCCTCCACAGCTCTTCAGTAGCTTGCCAGCAGAGTCTGCAGACTCAGTTTCCCAGTCCTCCAGCAGCTGGCAGACTCTTTTACTTAGTCTCTGGCAGCTCTTTTTCTCTGCTTCCTGGCACTTTCTTCTCCTTTAGCCGCCAGCTACTCCTTGTACCCCTTTAATGATTTTGTTGTGAAGGTGTACTTGTAAGCTATTAATCAAAGGAAAGCCCGTCTCAAGAGTGGCATTTAGGCCGCGACGGGCGAAGTGTGTTGTTGCCGCTGCTAGCGGCCCCCTCTTCTCTTCTCTGCTCAGCAAGCCTTGCTCCTCTGCTCAGCAAGCCTTGCTCCTCTGCTCAGCAAGCCTTGCTCCTCTGCGCAGCAAGCCTTGCCCTCAGCTCAGCTCAGCTCTTCTCAGCAACCAACCTGCAAGTGTAACCGTTGCGGTTACTGTCTGCTCGACCGCTCTTGGTCTCCCTCCTCTTCCTCTCTTGATCAACCCTCTCTGTTGATCAAGGCTCTCCTCTTCTCTCAAGCCTCTCCCCTACCTCGCTACAGTCTCCTTCCTCCTCACCTTGCGTGTGAGGCCAAACACCCCCCTCGGTGATAGCTATGCCCCTGGTGCCGTTTTCGCGCATCAACAAAAGCTACACATGTTTTCCTCAGATATGAGTAGAGCCTTCTTGTTCTTTTCCAGATTTGCTGGTGTGGCAGCAAGACTTTGTCCAACCAGACATTACTGCTGGCTGGATCCAGCTGGCCTTCATCCATGATCATGGCCAGTAACCACTCCCATAGAGACTGTACCATATGATTAGAAGCATATCTCTGGAGTACAGACAACTGATCCAGCTCTCCCATGACACTTGATACCACGTATAACCTTCTTCAGGAGTGTATACATCTTCCCTATCCTGGTGTATGAACCACAGGATAATCTCCTTATACCAGTCCAAGTTCTGGAACATGTTCAGTCTATATGCCACATGGGGGAAGGGCACTAAGACTAACCTGCAAAACAGAATTACCTTACCTTAGGACCACAATATCTATTGGGTCCTAGGTTAACATTAGCCTGAAAATAATTATGCTTTCTTGTAGAATTTCTAACAGGTTGGCTACCTCTGGACAATAAAGGATTGTGCCAGCAATCCACAACATAGTGGCCCACTTTGCCACAACACCAGCACTCATAGATATTATATCTCCTTTTCTGTTGGGGACCAGCATTTGACTGTACTACTTCCTGAACAGTGGGGAGATGAGCTGCACTAAACTTCTGCCTTCTTGCAGCAGCAATTTGACTGAAGTACAGTCTTTTAGCTGGTTGTGTTGGCCTTCTCTGAGAACCACCAGCTGCATGTCCCTTTTTAGCTAACATGCATCTAATAGTATCTGATACAGCCATTCCAGCCTTACCAGAGGACTCTCCTTCAGTCATAACTTTTGCTGTATGATTTAGTTTTTTAGCAGCAACAATATTTTTGAGTTTTGGGGCTGGGGCACCAAAAATAAATGGTGCAGGTTGGGCCATTTGGATTTCCTCATAGGAATCCTTAAAGGCTTTCACGTGGTTGTACCTTCCACTATGGCTGGGGCCACATTGGTCCATATAAGTGGATTTGTCGTTCTCCCAGTGACCATAACAACTATCATGGTCATACCTATTAGAAGGCAACAATACTCTTTGAAAAGAAACTTGAGGCAGTGAGGCTAGAGGCACAACAGGTGCCTTCCCTTTTCCCTTTCCTCTTGGATTGAAAGGTTTAGTAGGTCCCTTAAATCCCAACCCTTTCTTACCAGCTTGGGTAAGGTGGGTATCAATTAAGGGAAGCATAGTGCTTGGCTTAGAAAATTTTGTCACCAACAATTTCTCATTTAAGAGATCATTTTCAAGTTTCTGGATAAGTTTCTCATTTGAGACTCTTACCACAAACTCACTGTCAATGATTTCCTTGAGCTGGCCTGCATGTGCAGCCATGTCAATGAGGGCCTTTTCTTGGACTTCACACTTGCTTTTAAGACTAAGAATCTCTTTTGCCTGCCTCTTTGCAAGTAGCTTGCATTTCTTGAAGGCCTCAAGAAGTTCTCCATACTTGGCAATTATGGAGTTTACATCATCCTCAAAGTCTGAATCCCCTTCATCTCTTGATGATTAAGCTTCAAAGACTGAGTCAGCCTCATGATTAGAAATAAAAGAATGTGGTTTAGTATGTACCTGAGACTGACCAGGCTCATCCTGGCTGCTTTCTTCATCTATCATTGCCATTAGTCCATGGAACTGAGAATCTCCTTCTTCATCTTCATCCACCTCTGAGTCACTATCTTGGTGTGATAGAGGGTCCCTGATCCCTATTCTAGCAACATGGAACTCTCTTCAGCAACAATAATAAACCCAATGTAGGCTTCTTATTCTTCACTGTCTGACTCTGAGGAAGAGTCAGACTAGATCTTCTCTATCTTAGCCACCAGGGACTTCTCTTTCTTCTTTCCCTTATGGTGCTTCTTCACTCTTTCTTCCTTCCTCTTTACTTGGCAGTCAGCAATTACATGCCCAGGTTTGCTGCAGGGAAAAAAATAATGTTAGAGGAAGATTATTTATTAGAGTTAGGGGCATACTTGTCCTCCTTAGAGGATTTCCTTTTGTGCTAAGAAGAGGAAGAAGTCCTTTTATTCTTCCAATGCCACTTCTTCATGAATTTCTGAAACTGGCTGGAGAATGCAGCAAGGTCCTCATCAGATGCATTGTTGTCAGATAAGCTGGACCTGGAGCTCTCAGATTCTGACACAGTAGTTCTCCTTACTGGAGAGATCTTCCTATGCTCCTGGTTGAACCATCAGCTTTAAAAGCCACAGATTTCTCCTTACTTTGTGACTTGCCGGTCTTCTCTTCTTCTTCCTTCCATGTAGCAAGCTGCATATCATAGGACAGCAACTTTCCAAACAGGGTTAGAGGTGGTGTGTCTGCTAGTCTGCCCATCTCCCTGATGGCGCAGATCTTTGTGTCCCAATCCTTGGTGAGGAACCTGAGAAACTTGTCATTCAGCTCATAGGTGCTGAAGACTCTTCCATAAGTTCTCAGTTCATTAATAGTTCTAAAAAAGCTTTCAAAACTTCCAGCAATGCCCTCAGACTTTCCTTATCTGAATGCCTCATACTCCTGGTTGAGCATGGATTTTCTGTCATCCCTCACCTCTTCTGAACCCTCCATGAACACCACTAGGGTGTCCCACATTTCCTTGGAGGTATTGTAGTGCACCAAATTCTAGAATGTAGGACCATCTACTACAATGACAATGATGTTTTGAGCTCTCTTCTCCATGGAGGAAAGGAGGAGCTCATCCTTGTTCATTTCTTCATTTGATTTAGGAGTCTGGATGTTGGCATCCAGAACAGAGATCTTCATGGGGATGAAGGGTCGCTCTTTGACTGTGATGAAGATCCTAGGGTCAGCAGCTTCCATGAATATTCTGACCCTTTCCTTCCAAAGCCTAAACCCTTCCTTTCTGCAGATGGACAACTTCATGGCTCCTAATTCCTTGAAATTTACACCAGACCCCATTTATTATCTTTTAGCTAACCTTGGAGGTATACTCAGATTGTTAAATCCTTTTTGAGGAACCTCCCTCTGAAACCACTTGAAAGTTATTTAATTGAAGGTTAGCTAATCACCTAGAGGGCGGGGGGGGGGGGGGGGGGTGAATAGGTCCTTGAAATTTATAGCTTCTTTTGGTGTTTTCTTACTACACTATCTATAGCTTGTCCTTATGTTTAGTAATAAGAAAGTAAAACAAACACACACATCAAGCACACAAGTATTTATAGTGGTTTCCCAATTGGGTACATCCATTTTCCCTCCCACCTTTCCAACTTACTTGTCGGACAAGGCACAAACTCCAGCACTATGTTCTTTAGATCTTACACCTCAGGCCCACAACCTTACTCTCAGTGTGCAGCAGCACACCTACACTCAGTATCCCTCCAGGTACCTACCTCAGATCCATACTTGGATCCTACCACAGAGAGATAAACACTCCAGCCTCAGGCTATTAAGCCTTCTAGTAGTTTAGATCCACTTAGATCCTACCATAGAGAGATACACTCTCTAGCCTCAGGATATTAAGACATCCAGCAGCTCAGATCCACTTGGAGCCTACCATAGAGAGATAAACTCTCCAGCCTCAGGCTATTAAGCCTTCCAACAACTCAGATCCAGTTGGATCCTACTATAGAGAGATAAACTCTGTAGCCTTAGGCTATTAATCCTTCCAGCAACTCAGATCCAGTTGGATCCTTCCACAGAGAGATAAACTCTCCAGCCTTAGGCTATTAAGCCTTCCAGTAACTCATATCAAGTTGGATCCTACCACAGAGAGATAAACTCTCCAGCCTCAGGCTATTAAGCCTTCCAGTAACTCAGATCCAGTTGGATTCTATCATAGAGAGATAAACTCTCCAGCCTCAGGCTAGTAAGACTTCCAGCAGCTCAGATCTAGTTGGATCCTACCACAGAGAGATAAACTCTCCAGCCTCAAGCTATTAAGCCTCCCAGCATCTTAGATCCAGGAAACCTGAATCCTACAGTGAAATGGTTACAAGTTTTAGGATGAAAAAGAAAACAAAAATAACTCAGAGATTAAATCTCTGAGTTTACTCTGCTGGACTGAGCAGATATCAGTCCAACTAACTTGTTGTAGAAGGGATGAGTCTTGTTATACAACTATCTTCTCTCTTGCTGTATAGGTGAGCAGCTATCTGCTATTGAGTGGATCAACCATCTTGCTTTGTTCTTGAGAGAACTAACTTGCTGATCAGGAAGTGCTCCAGTTATCTTCTACTTGCCCTTTGGCTAACTTGGCTGGACTTCAGCTTTCAAGCTTGATCAGAATAAATGTCCAACTGCCTCTTTCAGTTTTTTTTTGTTCCTTAGATTCATTTTATGCCCGGGTATTCGTTAAACCTAAACCGTTTTTGTTTCCACCTTTTATATGTGTTAATTTGAATCAATGACAACATATTATGTGGGCCCACCAAGGATTGGTGAGCGCCAACTCCATCAGAAAGGGACAAAACATCTTTTGACGCTGTAGCAGCTTTCCTGCAACAGCTTTCTGCAGAGTTGACTTTGATGAAGTTAGCAGTGGTCATCAACATCTAGACTTAGAAAATTTCCTGAATCCCATCAAGCATTGAGTGATGTTGTGACACTCAACTCCATCAGCCTTGGCTCTCAGTGCATCTGGACTTAGAAACTTTCCTGGCTTTGTCTCAACAGTTTTGTCTCAGCGATCTTAGCGGTTTTCCATTATTAGCTGAGACAAGCCTTTGTCTCAGTGCTTTCCTCTTATCTGTAGTCTCAACGGGTTCTGTACTTTAACTATCTCAGCGGATTTGTCATAGTGGTCTCAGCGGTTTCTCATTTATTAGCTGAGATAATTCTTTATTTCAACGCTTTCCTCTTCATTGGAAGCGTTGAGTGAATCTGCTTCACTCAATGCTTCTGGACTTGGAAAAATTCCAGCTGATATTGTTCTCAGCTGTTTACCTCTTGACTTTCTCAGTGCTTCCTGATTTATTTATAAGCATTGAGTGAACTTGCTTCACTCAATGCTTCTGGACTTAGATAGTTTCCAGCTCACTTTGTCTCTGCTGTCTCAGCAATCTGAACAGCATCTTCTCAGTTGTCTCAACAATCTCAATGCCATCTTATCAGGTGTCTCAGCTGACTCAACACCATCTTCTTAGTAGTCTTCAGCTCTCTCAATGCCATCTTCCCAGTTGTCTTCAGCTATCTCAATACCATCTTCCCAGCTGTCTCAGCTATCTCAGTGGCTTCAATGCCTTCTTCCCAGGGGACTCAACACTTATACCTTAGACAAATTTTCTGGCTTTAAATTGACAAGCTCTGAGTACAGCTCGACGAACCGCAACCTGAGCCCGACAAATTTTGATCTTCTCAGCGCTCTCAGTGCCTTTTGCCTTAGACAATTTTTCTCTTGCTTCAGCTTAACAACCATTGGGCTGAGCTTGACGAACTGTAACCTGAGCTCGATAAAATTCGAGCAAAGTTCGACAAATTTTGTATCCTGAGTTCTTAAGCTTATTCTAAGTTAAGCTCGAAGATCAGCGAGCAGAGTTCGACGAACTCTGAGCTGAGTTCAACGAAATTTGAGTTTACTGCCCAACTCATTTTTTTTACATGTCCAATCATGGACTACCTGCATGCAAGAACTAAAGCACACATCAAATACACCTATGCTCTTACTGTTGATGGGATGCCTCTTCAAATCTAATCTAGGGAACATTGTGGGCAATGGACCCGACAAACACCAGGCATACTCGATGTATTTGTCGAGTATCAATCAACAAACGTGATGCACTCAATGTCTCATATTCGATGAATTAGACTTGGAAAAATCTAGAGAAGTAGTGTCGACTGGACTCGATAAATTCGACGTGTATCACTTAGCATATTCGACGAATTTGATGAGTATGATTAGATACATTCGATGAATTCGACGAGTATGCGCAATGATACTCGACAAATTTTACTTAACAGATTTTTCACTACAAAGAATTTACCATAAGTACATACGATGAATTTGACAGGTATTGGTAAGTATACTTGACGAATTCGACGTGTATCAATGACGATACTCGATGAATTCGATGGGTATGCTCTACCATACTCGTCGAATTTTACTTATGTAAAATTCCTATTTTCCTGGGTCTAACTCTTGACCATCCTTGAGCCTTCTCCTGTACTTAGGATAGAAGTACACCGCAATAAAGAGATTACATGTGGGTAAACACTTCAACCTACACAATGAGGAATTACATTGTGTAGCCCTGTGGTTTTTGACCCAATGTAACATGACATGGGTGTGTACTTGGCATTGTAGACTGATAAGTATATAACTAGAAAGTAGCAACAAATACAATCTTAATTCATCTTAGATTGACTGGACCCTTCTTCAAATCAAGGTTATTGTGGATACAACACCCAACAATCTCCCCCTATTTGAAGAAGCCAAATCCCTACAAGCTAAAGTGAATTGCACATGATAAATAATAAAACAATAATGCAAGCATAAATATAAGTGAAATTAAAACAACTACGCATTCCAGACAATTTAAGGAAATCATATATATATATATATATATATGTATATATATATATCAAATTGTTCAGTTTTATGAGGACAACCCACAACATTCAACAATATACATATGATTCATAGAATTTTCAGATATGCCTGGTCTGCCTCTTTGCTTGCTGTCTTTCAAAATAGGCTCTTGGCTTTCGATAATATCAAGGAGGGGTTGGGGCATCAGATCAGCACCGTGGTTGTTCCTGAAATGTATTCTCCTCTTTGTGCATGGCACTTTGTATTTGTTCCATTCCTCTTCATCATAGTGATGTTGATGCTTTTCTACTCCAAGATCAACCAATGAGAATGTATTCAATATGATTCTTTTGGAGATAGGGCTCTAGACCCTTCCATTTCTCTATTCGGCTCTACTCTAACTGGATCTAGATCTGGCCTGACTTCAGACGTACGTTCCCCATATATTCTTCTCTTGTGAACTGGGGGAGCAGTATCTTTTGTCCTCTGAACGTCTGGGAATAACACAGTTGCAACAACAATATCTTGATCAAAATTCTGTAGATTCTGAGTGTTTGATCAGTACTGAGAGTAATGCTGGGAAGGATGAACCTCGTTAGATGCTGGTACAGGCACAACATGAACTTGATTTCCGGTCAGCTGATTACATAGCCACTCAGTATTATCTTATATGTAGTCATTTGCTGCCTTGAAGTTTTGTCCCATAGAAGTTCCCAAAAAATCCACCTTAGTTGTAAGGGCATTCCCCCCTTTTTGGCTTCAACGACGATTGTATTGGCATAATTGTGAATTGTGTAATCAAAATGCGCCATTGATCTGTTGTGAGCATCAATCATAGTAAGAACATTTGAATTAGCATTCTTTATAACCACCATATTATTTTTCAGTCCTGACATAGTGTGAGAGATGGCTTTGCCCGCCTGAACAAACAACGAATCAAGCTTCTTATCCAGCTTGCTTATTTTAACCTTGACCTCTGCCAGGCCATTCTGTTGGATCTTAAGGCCCCCTTAGAGGGGGGGGGGGTGAATAAGGGTTCTTATTAATTTTCTTAAACAATCTAAGCAACCTTTACAAGATGAATAACAACAAAGTAATAGAAGAGTGCAAACAAATACTAGCTAGAAACAATAATGATATATTTCAAAAGAGTTAAATTGCATACAAAGTGTCTCTATAGAGCTAGAGACAAAGGCTCATGAAATAAATAATTTTCTAGTTTATTCGCCGGTTCATCTACCAAGAACCGGTAGGGTAAAGCGTATCTCTCCCTAGATCTTGCTACTAGCCTCCCCTAGATATAACCCCGATCTAGACTCTGCACACAAGGCAACGATTTCTCCCTAAGCCACACAAGGACTTGGACGCCACTCACAAGGCGGCGATTTTCCACTAAGCCACACAAGGACCTAGACGCCACACACAAGGCGGCGATTTCCCTTCTGATTACATTGAGAAAATAAATGAAAAATAACTAAAAACAAATTTAGCACTTTAGGCTAGACAAACCCTTCAAACAAAGCGCTGAAGATGCCGATGAATCCTTACAAGAGATGCTTTGAATGCTTTTCACGTGCCGTCAATCTTCTACGCTATTTGGCCTTCTTAAGAGTATGCAGTATCTCTGAGTTTTGGAGCTCTCTGGATCATCTTTGAAGGTAAGTGCACTCCAGGTAATGAAATTCATAACTTTCTCAAAAAATGAGAGGCTTTATATTCTGGCGCTATCGCCCGGCGATACTAGGTATAGCCATCTGGCGATAGCGATAACCGCTGCCACGTGTCCCACGAACTCGTCATGTTTGCATCACACAAACGTTGAGCGCCGAATCATGCACTATCGCCGCGCGATATCGGATATCGTCATCTGGCGATAGCGAAATAATGATAGCCACGATTTTGTCAAGCGTCGAGCGGAAATGCGTCTAGTGGCGCTATCGCTTGTGGTGATACCAACTATCGCCTAGCGTTATCTCCAAGCCACGATTTCGTCGAGCGTCGAGCGGAAATGCGTCGAGTGTTGAGTGTCGAGTGGCGCTATCGCCTGTTGGCGATACCCAATATCACCTGGCAATATCTTCTGAGCTCAATTCTGATCTGATTCATCATCAAAAAAGATATGAGATATTAACCTGTGTTACCTGCACACCAATAACATCCAAATATCAAATACAAATAAGATTTGTTATTAGCAAACCAGGAAGCGTTGAATGCATGATCCAACAATCTCCCCCTTTTGATAATAACAAATCCATTAAGAAAGAAATCATGAATGTTAAAAAGGTCCACCCTATTTGAGTATCCAAACAAAACAAGTGTATGTGCACAATTGCTCTTGGATGAAGCACTGCCCCTACATGTGATCTCCCCCTAAATGGAAGCATATTAAAATTCATGTAGTTTAATTAAAAATGTGAGAAATAATTCAAACAAATAATGGTCCTTCCAAGTGTGCACAAAGATATAGGAACAGACTGCGGTGAATGATGGCTTGTGTAAAGTTTCTCCCCTTTGGTATTATCAAAAGAGATCGAAGAGTACGACGGAAGCGAAAAGAAGGAAAAACATAAAAAGATTGACTCAGAGAGGATAGCTGAGCAATGTAGTTGAAATAAAATGAGTAAACAGTAACTGTGGCAACGGTCAACAAACTATATCATAAACACATACACTAGTGAAAAGGTGTTGGTGAAACAGTTCTTAGTCCAATTCTCATAAGAAGAACGTTTAGAGAGGATAATGTTGTATACATGTGAGATGGTGTGGCGAAACTTATGCTTAGTCTCACAAAAAACATGAAAATGCGAATGTTAAAAAAAGAACAACATAACATAGTGGTAGTCATGCGGAGCTAGACTTGTACCCAAGAGGTCAGCACACATAAGAAAGAAATTATTCATGTAAAATTCGCACAAGACACTTTACAATTCTTGCCAAGATGCTCAACCTCACAATGCTAATGAAGACTTATCAGGAGGGTAAGTAGTGCTTGGTGGAGGTTTCTTGTCAGCCTTTTATTATTTGAGTGTTTCTTTTTTTGTGTGAAACTATCACCAAATGTTTGTACTTTTGAGACGATACACTTTTGTACTCATATATTTTTTCTTTAGCTGAACAAAGGAGTTTGATTTCACTTTTGAGAGCATACAGAATAATTTAATGTTATGGTGCACTGTGCTAAACTCAGATAAAGCAGACGCTGAAAGCATGCAGCACAAGTCGTTATGGTTAAAACATTTGCAATTCACATTTTGTAAGATGGAGGCATACGAAGATTTGCACAACCGTGAGTGAAATAACATTATCATAACTAAAAGATTTCTCATACTTAGAGGCATGCGAAAACAAGTTCATCAGTTTAAGAACACTAGTACTGAAATATGTAGAACAGATATAAGAGTAGTGAAATAGAGAACCAAGTTAGTATAAAACTCAAAAAAAACATTACACCTGGCCTTAAACTGAGTCAGCAAGACAATTTGAAGAATCAAGAAAAAGGCACTATCTCCGGGCGATACCGGGTATCTCCGGTCGACGATAGTGGTAAATTGGTTAAAACTGGCGCATTCAGTCAAAAGCATCAAACTGAACCAGTTTTCCTGAAGACTGAGGGCGAAACGCGGAGGAAAAGTCGGCGAAACCCTAAACCTAGGTATGAAAACTTGGATTTTTGCTTTAATGCTTTGGTTTTTTATGGATCTAATTGTTAGGATAGTGTAACATGTGAGTTTAGATAAGAAATTTCCAGGTTTGAAAGTAAAATTTAGTTTTTGGAGCTTAAGAAACTAATCTTGTATTAGAGAAATTATGTTGATAATTTCGTGAATTTAAGTTGTGCAAAATGATTTTAAGAACACTAACTTGCAGATTTGGTATGTTGGAGGAAGGAGGAAACCAGATCTGAAGTCGAAAATGGATAATAAGGAATTTTCTCTATCGCCCGACGACAATGGGTGTCGCCGGATGGTGATAGACCAAAAAAATTTTCCTGTTTCTGAGAAAAAATTTTATATGCAGAAATGACTTCCAGTTCCAAAGCACGAAGAAGAACGGGGAGTGACTCATACTCCCCCCTCTAAGGGCGCCGTAAAATCCAACACTTGGAATCAGAGCGAGGTTCCTCCAAAAACGGTTTCACCACCGGGAGTAATGGCGCAAAACACGCACACGTTTTCTGAGGGGCAAGGTATTAGTAGACCTCCCTTATTCACGGGCACTGACTAAAACTATTGGAAAGCTCAAATGCGATGATTTCTAATAGCTCTAGATATTAATGTTTGGGGCATTGTATAAACATGCTACACTGCCACTATTACTGTTGTAGGAAGTGTCTCTATGGAGAAACCCAAGGACAAATGAGACGAAGCTGATAAGCTTCGATGTAAAAATAACGCTAAGACAATGAACACTTTATTTTGTGCGTTAGATAGGACTGAATTTAATCGTGTTTGTGCATGTGATACTGCATATGATATTTGGAATCTTCTTGAAGTTACTCATGAAGGAACATCGTAGGTAAAGGACTCGAAGCTTTTTTAGCTAGAATCAGAGTTTGAGAAGTTCAAAATGGAGGTTGATGAAGATATAAACTCCATGTACACGAGGTTTAGCAAGATAGTAAACGACTCGAGGATTCTAGGGAAGAATTTCTCAAATGGAGATTTGGTGAGGAAAATACTTGGATCGCTTCCCCCGAAGTTTAATCCTAAAGTGACTGCCATCTCGGAGTCACACGATCTAAAGTCTGACCAAATTGAGAATCTCATAGGAAACTTGAAAACTCATGAAGTGGAGTTGATGATTCAACAACAAGAGTATAGCTTGGAGCCAAGAAAGAAAGCTTTGACATTGAAGTCCAAGAAGTAGAAGGAAAGCTAGTCTAATGAAAGTGATGATGAAGATGAAGAGAGTTTGTTTGTGAAGAAATTCAGGAGATTTATGAGAAATCCTGAAAGAAGAAATTCTTTCAAGAGATTTTTCAAGAAGAAAGAATATGGGAATAGGAAAGGAAAATCCCAAGCTGAAGAAGAGGATGATGAAGGTAGACCACCACCTTAATGCTATCATTGCAGGAAGATTGGTCACATAAAGAGCAAGTGCCCAAAGTATCCGAAAGAGCTGAAGGAGAAGCGTCACGGAAAGAAAGATAGGGAGAAGGTTATAAAGGTTGAAACATGGGATGAAGCCACTTCTGAGGATTCGAGCAGTTCAGGGTCAGAAACTGAAGAGGAGGCCAACATATACTTGATGGGAAAGAGAACATCATCTTATAATGAAGGAAGCAGTGTCCAGAGCGACACTGAGGTAACTCCTGAAAATTATGATGATTTATTTTCAGAATTTTTAAGTACTTGCGAGTATTTAGATAAAAAACTGCATGAAATTAAGTTGATCAAATCTGAAAATAAAGTTTTAGTTAAAGAAAATAAAAAACTAAAAAATGAAGTAAAAATTCTTGGAAAAGAGAAAGCGTCTTGTCAAGAGGATTGCCCATCTTTGTCAAGAGGATTTATTTTCTGGAAAATTAGGACTTGGATACTCTCCTGAATGCTATCGCACGGTGACATCCACTGTCGCTGGCGATAAGAAAAATTCCTGGAAATTTACTTTTCAGATTAAAAACAATCAATCTCATGTCCCTGTAACTTCATGCAAAGGGTCAAAATCTATTTTAAAAAACCCGTCGACTTCTTTCATCAAGTGTTCCAAATGTTATAAGTTTTGTCACACAATACATACTTGTAAGAAGACGGGATACTGCTTTGTCAAACAAATCTGGGTTCCTAAGTCTTCCACCTATTCTATGGGAGGAACCACTTGGGTAGCAAGATTTTTACTCTCATCCTCTTTCTAGGTGTGTTGGCAGGATAAGGACAAAGAAGACGTGTGGTACTTGGACTAAGGGTGTTCCAAGCACATGACATGCAATAAATCAAAGTTCCTTAGCGTGGAGTTGAAGAAAAGAGGAGTAGTTACTTTTGGAGACAACGAAAAGGGGAAAATCATCGGCATTGGAATAGTAGGTAACAAATCATTTTTTATCTCTGATACCAAGTGTTGGATCTTACGGCGCCCTTACAGGGGGGGGGGTGAATAAGGGTTCTTTTTAATTTTCTTAAACAATCTAAGCAACCTTTACAAGATGAATAACAACAAAGTAATAGAAGAGTGCAAACGAATACTAGCTAGAAATAATAATGATATATTTCAAAAGAGTTAAATTGCATACAAAGTGTCTCTATAGAGTTGGCAAAGGCTCATGAAATAAATAATTTTCTAGTGTATTCACTGGTTCTTCTACCAAGAACCGGCAGGCTAAAGCGTATCTCTCACTTGATCTTGCTACTAGCCTCCCCTAGATCTAACCCCGATCTAGATGCTGCACACAAGGCAACGATTTCTCCCTAAGCCACACAAGGACTTGGACGCCACTTACAAGGTGTTGATTTTTCCCTAAGCCACACAAGGACCTAGACGCCACGCACAAGGCGGCGATTTCCCTTCCGATTACAATGAGAAAATAAATGAAAAATAACTAAAAACAAATTTAGCACTTTAGGCTAGACACTCCCTTCAAACAAAGCGCTGAAGATGCCGATGAATCCTTGCAAGAGATGCTTTGAATGCTTTGCACGTGCGGTCAATCTTCCACGCTATTTGGCGTTCTTAAGAGTATGGAGTATCTCTGAGTTTTGGAGCTCTCTGGATCGTCTTTGAAGGTAAGTGCACTCCAGGTAATGAAATTCGTAACTTTCTCAGTAAATGAGATGCTTTTATATTCTGGCGCTATCGCCGGGCGATACTGGGTATCGCCATCTGGCGATAGCGGTAACCACTGCCACGTATCCCACGAACTCCTCATTTTTGCATCGCACAAACATTGAACGCCGAATCGTGCACTATCGCCGCACGATACCGGATATCTCCATTTGGCGATAGCGAAATAACGATAGCCACGATTTCATCGAGCATCGAGCGGAAATGCGTCGAGTGGCGCTATTGCCTGTGGCGATACCCACTATCGCCTTGCGATATCTCCAAGCCACGATTTCATCGAGCATCGTGCGGAAATGCGTCGAGTGCCGAGTATCGAGTGGCTCTATTGCCTATTGGCGATACCCACTATCGCTTGGCAATATCTCCCGAGCTCAATTCTGATCCGATTCATCATCAAAAAGATATGAGATATTAACATATGTTACCTGCACACCAATAACATACAAATATCAAATACAAACAAGATTTGTTATTAGCAAACCAGGAAGCATGGAATGCATGCTCCAACACATTCAACATATTTTTTTTCATAATCCTTTAATCTTTTCACAACTTTATGCAACGAAACCTCAAGCTTAGCTTGTTGCTTGGCGAACATCATTTCAACTGCTTGCAAAAAAGAGTCATTTACACTAGAGGATGGAACATCGGTAATCTGTGGCACTGGAACATCGCCTGGGATCTTAGAATCACTGGAGGACTCGTCGATTGGAGAAAAATGAGCTTTAGAATTCAGTATATGATCCTCAACATCAAGGACAAGAGCATGCTCTTCTATATCTCCTTCTTCATCAGAAAGATCAATGACGCCTTCGGGCACTGTTTGATACTGCCAATTATCTTCTGCAGGTTGCGGATGAACCAGTCAACCTAAGTGGAGACAGAGATTTGGACCTGAGTTGCCTCCCCCTCAGAAACTGCAATAGGGGTCATCTTTGGGAGAGGAAATAGTAGGTTGTCCACAGACATTGGCTCAGCTGCAACATCAACACTTGCACTCTCAGTCCCGACAATATTAATAACAGTAATTTTATATGAATCAACTGTATTCTCTTCAGCAGCAAACTCAGAATCATTAGCTGGAATATCAATCTCATAATCATCAACCCTTAGGTCATCATCATCAGTAGTTTCAACATCTAAATCATGAGCATCCTCTTGGATTGATGGAGCTGGAATCTCTTTGTCAGCATCCTCTTCTAAAGCATCAAGAGGCACTGACTTTGGGGCTGGAAGCACTATATCCTATATCTCTGTCACTATCTCAGAAGGTACAATCAAGGGCACTTGGATAGTTGACACTTGTGGTGTAACAGACTCCCCCTCAATTCTTGCACTCAGTCCTTTAGGAATTTCACTGGGGTGAGGAGAGGTGATCCTGACCTCAAGAGAATGATATTCCTCTACCACAACCAAGTTTGGCGCTCCCCTTTGCTTGATTATCCGTCTATCCAACCCGAGAAGATAGATGAGTCGATATTCTTTAAGTGATGGATAAGTACTCCTTTGGTCATATCAAACCTGTCACCATCCATCTGATTCAGGTACAGGCTAATAATCCTTCCAAATTTGAGTGTGTGTAGGCTATCCTTGATTTTGTCGAACTACAGTGCACCCCAGTATAACCTCTTTCTGCAGATAATTGAAACTATCACCTCGAACATTTCTCTAGAAAGGTAGCCGTGTGATCCAGTTTTTCATAGCAATACTTTGCCAATGATGTCTGAAAATAGTTTCCCTTCCTCGTTCATTCCTATCATCTTAACTGCCCTGGTGCCTCTGGGTAAACCACATAATAGCAGGGCTCTAGATAAATCATCTTTATCAAGGAAATCGGCCTCTTCACAGACTGGAAGCCGCAAATACCTGTACATAAGAGAGGCTTTCTCCATTACCTTGTATTTCTGAATCTAGCTCATAATAACTGTATCTTCATGTCTGAGCTTGGCGTGCTAGAAGAACTCAAGAACTTCCTTGTCCAGAACTTTGCAAGGGTGTTCTAAGATAAAGGATAGTCCTGGAGTCTCCAACATAAGAATGACATTCTTGAACTCGTCTGAAGCATGAGCAAATCATGTCCGAACCAATTTACTTCCCCATAGCAAGCCACCAGTGGTTCTAGGAGCCATAAAAAAAATGTAAAATCTGTATTTTTGATGGGAAAAAATTCTCTGTTGCTCCGAAAACTGACTGGTCGGAGTCGGCGGCTTTCGGCTTACTGGGATCCACCACTGCACGTTACCGGCTGGAAAACCTTGTATCACTGTTGCCTAGGGCTAGGAAAGAGTTGACAACCCTAGACGAGGGAGATGAAGCACGTGCTCTACAAAAATTTTTGACGGGAACGATAACTATAGCGCGGGAGACGAAAGGTCAAATGTCTGATTTCGGCAAATCGGCTGAACTTCGACGAATGGTCTTTGCGGCTGCCCCTTTATATATATATATATATATCTTTATTATATAAAATCATATTCATGTCTCAAGTCACATCATACTTCCAATATTAACTGCACGATCATTCTTTGATCAATGGACAGAAATCAATTTTGGCCGGAGCCACGAATTGAATTTGGGAAGCTACCACGGATCTTGAGACTTTGGGAAAAGTCACGGATCAATAGCTTTTTAGGTTCTGCTGAAAAGCTGCACAATGCTTCACAAAGCTGCAGAAGCCACGGATCTTGACCACAGATCTATACTTTCTCCTTTGTGATGTCTAATCGCACAGAAAGCTGCAGAAGCCTAAAGCTGGAGGGGTACTATTCCCGCACGGAAGCAGCGACATCGAATATTTTCAGCTCCCTTAGACCTACTCCCGCACGCCGGTAGCTGCAGTGGAGATTTTTGGCTTACACCGCAGTATCCGAGCCAAACAGAGCCTCAATCTTGCTTGAGGTTCGCTCTGCTCACTGCGCCTTCGATGGAGAAGAAGACGAGCTAAAGTTGTAGATCGCCAGAGAAGAAGACGGGCTCAAGGTTCCATATCCTCAAGATTATTTTTCTAAAGTTGTTGATCTTATTGTGAGTTCATCTTTCTATCTCTTTCCAACATTTTACTCATATTTTCTAGCATCCAGAGTCCATGTTAACTGATTTCGCAGGTATTTTGTCACTATTTTTGTGAATGATTTCGCAGGTATTCCCTCTCCTCACGGTTATAGAGGCTTCCGGTCGTATTTCT
Source organism: Platanthera guangdongensis (assembly GCA_039583875.1). Classification (NCBI taxonomy): domain Eukaryota; kingdom Viridiplantae; phylum Streptophyta; class Magnoliopsida; order Asparagales; family Orchidaceae; genus Platanthera; species Platanthera guangdongensis. The sequence goes on from CM077152.1 coordinate 166,853,402, forward strand.
GAAGCTCCTCTCTGCAACATTCTACATTTTCTTTCTCCTTGCACACTCTTGCTGGTATTTCCTCTTTCACTTCCCCTCTCTGTTCAATCCATGTATTGAATCTCATCAGCCCCTTTTTATTGATTTCTATGCTACTTTCCATTTTAGTATTTCTTCATCAGCACATTTTTAGCAAACCTTGAGGAAATCAGATGTTGTATTTGTTTAATCTCTTGCATTTCCTTATTTCTATGCTACTTTCCATTTTAGTATTTTTTTCATCAGCAATTTTTTAGCAATCCGTCACAAATTGTTTTGCTGATCTCTTGCGTTTGGTTAATCTCTTGCATTTGGCTAATCTCTATACATTTAACACTGAGTTTGGTTTCCCCACTCATTCACGAAGGCCGCAAACCGTGACAATTTTTTAGAAAACCGTGATAAATTTTTTGGTTAATCTCTTGCATAATCTCATGCATTTAACAAAGAGTTTAGTTTCCCCACTCAATTACAAAGGCCGCAAACACCAATACTCAAAAAGTATTTCAAAAATGGTTTGGTTTTTAACATTTATGGAACTTGATTTTGTTTGTTTTTAAAATCTGGATTTTTTTACAAGACAAACTCAGTTTTTTTATTTTTTAAAGAATGATCGTGGTTTTTAAAATACTCAAAAAGTATTTCAAAAACGGTTTGGTTTTTAACATTTATGGAACTTGATTTTTTTGGTTTTTAATATCTGGAGTTTTAAAACACGACAAACTCCGTTTGTTTAGTTTTTAAAGAATGATCGTGGTTAAATCTACTACCTCAATCATCTAAAAACCGAGTTTGTTTAGTTTTAAAGAATGATCGTGGTTAACCAAAAATAAATCTTAGTTCATCTCTTGCATTTAACACTGAGTTTGGGTTCCCCACTCATTCACGAAGGCCGCAAACACCCATACTCAAAAAGTATTTCAAAAATGGTTGGCTTTTTAACATTTATGGAACTTTATTTTTTGGTTTTAAAATCTATATTTTTACACGACAAAATAAGTTTGTTTAGTTTTTAAAGAATGATCGTGGTTAAATCTACTATCTCAATCACGTAAAAACTGAGTTTGTTTAGTTTGGTTCTTTATTCTGTGCTCCCATTAGTACATCATATAATAATATGAGACTCTAGATCTCCTGATTGCGCATACGCATAAGTTTTATATCCATAATAATTCTTAGAAACATGCTAAAAGTAGCAAAAACAGACTCTGACGAATCGAGGTTACCGTAGAATCTGCGGAATGACCCATTCTTTAACAATTTTTCGATACAAATTTCCTGTTTTGAATATTTTGAGGGCATCCCTGTGATTTTGAAAACATGAGGATTTCATGAGGGGGTGACCTGGCCATCAGGGCAGTTGAGCTTGGAGTTGGTCAGGGACAGATAGTTAGCATAGATTGTAATTGGCTGAAACATATTGCATGTTGTTCCAACCATCAAGTACAATAAACCTCCTGAACCAATAAAAAGAGAGGCAATTCAAATGTAAGAGGTAGAAGAATGGCATTCAAAATATTTGTGATTTATGTAGAAGCTAGAAGAATGACATTCGAAAAAATATAAGTACACCACCATACCCATGTATGTGGCTTTTGATTTCTATTTCTGAGTTCATCTTACTGTCTTTTGATTTCTTTTATATCTATGTATCTTTGATGAATTAGATATAAATCTGCATGGGGAGGAAAATGGTGCTCAATCTGGCCATCCTCACTTCATGTAGCAAGTTTGCATTATCAGGGCATTCTTTCATGCACTATTTATAATCGGATATTCATGTTATAAAAATTTAAACGTTGCATGTGCATGAATAATCTTCTTTGTATGAGGTCTCTTTATATGTATTAAGAAAATTAATGAGTTTCTTCGTGTCCACTTAGAACTACTGTTCTATACAATTGTACCTAAAATGAATGTGTAGGTATATTTGTTCATTAGGTATGTACTCTTCCCGTCTCTCTTCATTCATTCATTCATTCATTCATGTGCTTCTCCCTCGATGTTTCCTATGAATATTCCTATAAAAGTACAATAAAACATGTTTCCTATGAATAGTTGTTGTTTTTGGTCCCTTGGATGATTTAAGTGAAATTTCATTTTTAGATTTCTTTACTTGAGTCTAGCTCTGTCTTTTCTTGATTTCTTATTAATTATGTTGCAAGTTAGTGTGGGGATATGAATGTGTGAGTGGAATGTGTGTGTTAACATGTGTGGATGTGTGTTTTTTATTTTTACACTTTGATTGAAAAAGAGTCTCTCGAGGCCACTAAATGAAATCTATTGCTGCATAAGAAGGAGATGTTAATATTTTGATATGGGTTCAACTGCGATATTCTGACGGGTGTTTTTGGGGTTTTTGCAGTATTAATTTTTTGAATTCATATTTGTAATCAATGATGCTATTATATACATCTCACGTGCTCATGAGTTTTTTCATTGCGAAATGTTCTTCTGATATTATTTAGAAATGTGTTGTCTTCTGAGATATTTGGCATTGCAAGTATGGACTTTGTTCTGAGCTTTTTTCATTGCAGGTGCAAGTATGAACTTTGCATGTATGTGTGTTTACTTGCAGATGTATGTATTACAATCATATTTTTTGTTGTTACTTCTTAAAATTAATGTTCTCTATCAAAGACCTACGATGGTGAGGTTGAAGTGTTGCATATAGGAAAGGACAACGTCACCGCCCCCAGAATAATATCGCCACCCCCCAAAAAATGTCGCCGCCCCTACACAATGTCGCCGCCCTCGATCATTGTCTCCTCCCCCGACTATTGTCGCCGCCCATAAACAATGTTGCCGCACACGAACAATGTTGTCGCACACAAAAAATATCGCCGCCCATGACCAATGTCGCCACCCCACGACAAATGTCGCACTCGCGACCAATATCGCAGTCCACGACACATGTTGTCGCCCATGACCCATGTCGTTGCCAAGCGGGTGAAACCCGCTTGGTTGCGGGCAAAGCACACAACGACGTATCGAGAACGGGCGAAGCCCGTTCGAAGATGTTAGTATATATATATACCTGATTTTTAAATTTGCCTAGAAGCGCGTACCTTATTTGTTGTCGGTTCTTCAGATCCAATATAGTAAGAGGGAATTTTCCTTGAAAATAAAAGTGGGCTAGATTCACCGGATGTAGAGGTTGATTCGGCGTGTATACATGATATACGACAAATTGGCGTGATTCCCGTCCAATATTCGCCGAGTTTTCCTTAGAAAATTCTTATGACCTCCTGAATTAATTCCCGAGTGAATTCCAACTTCCTTAGCCTTCTTTTCGAGTCCATTTTATCATGCCTAGTTTCATTTTGAAAAAGAGAACTTGGCCTCGTCCAGCAGCTTCGTGAAAATATTTGTAAACTGCTTGTCCGTAAGGACATAGCCGAAGGCTATGTCCTTCTTCTCCACATTCTCCCAGATGAAGTGATAGCGCACCTCGATGTGCTTTGTCCGACTGTGAGGGACTGAATTGTTTGCGATTGCTATTAGAAGTTGTGCACAACAACTACCCGCAGAGATGTACTCTGACTCGGGGGTAGAGGTTTCCACACAATTCTGCTTCTTACTGCTCCATGAGATAAGCCGTCTGCCGAGGAATTGACATGCCCAAGAAGTGCTTTTCCTATCATCCCCGCTTCCTGTAAAATCGGCATCTAAAAAACACATTGGCTCAACATCATTATTTCTTGGGTACCATAAGCCAAGATTGGGTGTACCCTTAAGGTATCTTAAAATCCGCTTTGCAGCGGCGTAATGAGATTCCTTAGTGTTCACCTAATATCTAGCGCAGACACATGTTGGAAATGTTATATCTAGTCTACTAGCAGTCAGGTAGAGCAAAGATCTAATTATGCTTCTGTACATGATTTCATCAAAAGGTTTCCCTTTCTCATCCTTGTCCAAAGACATAGTTGAATCCATTGGAGTCCTTATTGAGGTAGCACTATCCATTCCGAATTTCTTAAGAATCTCCTTGGTGAACTTCGTCTGAGAGATGAAAATTCCATCTTCAGGTTTCTTCACCTGAAGTCCTAAGAAATACTTCAGCTCTCCCATACTTCTCATTTCAAACTTCCCTTACATAAGTTTGGAAAACTTTTTTGCAGTTGTCTTCCGTAGAGACAAAAATGATGTCGTCGACATAGATTTGCACTAGCAGAATCTTGTCTTTAACTTCCCTAAGAAATAATGTCGTGTCTATCTTCCCCTTTGGAACTTGTTCTCAAGAATAATGCTAGACAATGTCTTATACCAAGCTCAGGGATCTTACTTTAAGTAGTATAATGCTTTATTCAAAAAATAAACGTAATCAGGGAATTGAGAATTTACAAAACCTGGCGGTTGCACTACGTATACTTCCTCTTTCAGATTACCATTGAGGAATGCTGACTTCACGTCCATTTGGTAGAAAGCGAAGCCTTTGAGGGCAGTATACGCAATAAACAACCTAATCGCCTCAAGCTGAGCCACTGTAGTGAAGGTCTGGTCGAAGTTGATCCCCTTTTCTTGTCGATATCCTTGTGCTACAAGTCTGGCCTTGTTCTTGATGATTATTCTATTCTCATCTATCTTGTTTCTAAATATCCACTTGGTGCTGATCAACTTCTATCCCTTTTGCCTGGGTACCAGCTCGCAGACTTTGCATCGTTCAAATTGATTGAGCTCCTCTTGAATTGCTAGTATCCAAGAAGCATCCTTGTTTGCTTCTTCGAACTTCTTTGCCTCAACCTATGATAGAAAACTAAGATGCATAATCTCATTAACTGTACCTCTTCTGGTTCTGACGCCGTCTCCTGACTCTCCTATTATTTAATAAGCTGGATGATCTCTAGGTGTCTGAACCATAGATTCCTTACTCTCCCTGCAGCAGGCTCTGAAACATCTGGTGCATCCTCTGTAGGTTGTGGCAATTCTTCCTCTAACAGTTCTTCATCCTCCAAGCCTGGATCGATGAGCTTGACTGATCTTGGAGATTCTTCCTCAATAGCTTCATCCAAGCTTAGCTCCTTGAACTTGCTACCTGCATCTAGACCAATAACACTAGAAGAGCTACTATGGATCATGCTTGTCTCATCAAATACAACATGTATTGACTCTTCTAGCACTAGAGTTTTCTTATTAAATATTCTATATGCCTTACAATGGCCAATATATCCTACAAAAATACCTTCAAAACATTTTTTACTAAATTTTGTGCGGTAATACTTCCCATTATTAAGAACGAATCATTTACTTCCAAAGATTCTAAAGTAGGACACAGTCGATTTTCTGCCCTTCAATAGCTCATAGGGGGTCTTACGATAGCTTTTGTTGATAAGTGCTCTGTTTTTCATGTGACAAGCCATGTTGACTGCTTCAGCCCAGAAGTACTCCAAAAGTAAAGCGTTAGTCAACATAGCTGTACATGCTTCAATTGGGGTTCTATTCCTTCTCTCAGCAACTCCATTTTGCTGTGGAGTACGCTGCGAGGAAAACTCATAAAAGATACCTTAACTTTCCCAGATTTCTTTCATGGCAGAATACTAAAACTATATTTTGTGGTCACTTCTGATTTTGACCACTGACCAATTTAGTTCATTCTGAATTTGTCGGAAAAAATTAGTGAAAGAATTGAAGGTGTCTGACTTGTGTTTCAGAAAGTGCACCCAAGTAAAACGTGAGTAGTCATCAACAATTACTAATGTATAGACCTTACCTCCTAAGCTGTGAATAGGCATAGGACCAAATAAGTCCATATGAAGCAAGTATAAGCTTCATGAAGAATCTTTTTAAGCAATACCCTTGATGGTTGCTCGTGCCTACTTACCCATTTGACAGGAGTGACATGGACTCTCTTTAAGGCACTTAATGCCAGGGGCATTACACACTAACTTGTGAGAAAATAGAATATTTTTACTTTTGGAATTAATATGTGCTAATATCTTGTGTCATTGGTCATAAAGAGAAGCACTACTTTTAGCCATAAAACACACCGAGGTAGAATTGTCTAAGTAAAGAAAATTCAAACAAAAAATATTTCTGCTCCGGGTGCCTGTTGAGACCGTCTCCAAATTTGCAGATGATTTTACCAAACACTTGTCCTTGCAGAACTCAATGATGTAGCCTTTATCACATAGCTGACTTATGCTTATAAGATTATGGTGTAATCCTTCAACATAAGCTACGTTTGTGAAAGAGACTATGCCGTTGGAAATCATACCATAACCTTTTATTGCTCCCATGTCTGACCCTCTAAAGATCACTTTTGGTCCGTCTTCGACTGGGATATACTCAAGTAAAAGGCTTCTTGTCCCGGTCATGTGCCGAGAGAATCCACTGTCCAAATACCAGATCAGATTTTTGGTGGCCTTTGGACATACCTGCAAAAATAATTCACTTTACCTTAGAACTCCAAACGTATTTGGGTCCTTGGATCCTAGTCATCTTTAACACAACTAGGAACATTAACCTTGCGAGTGGTCGGTCTCGCATTACTAACTCGTGGGGTTACATAATTAGTAGGATTGAACCTACAATCTGCTTCAAAATTACCAATTATGCCGCAGCACCAATAGTCAAACATGTTGTACCTCCTTTTGTACTCCTGCATTACTGATGGCGACGATGCCGATGCCGTCGTGGATCCCCATCATAGAGAGTTCATGGATTGGGACAGTCGTTGCTGCAAGCTCGAAGATGGGAGTCTACCACGATGTTTCTTCGCCAACAACGCCACCGCTACACGTTTTGCTCGACGTCCGCCGCAGCCAATAAATAAAATATATAAGTATAAATTACATAATTATAATTATATATTTTAAATTTTATATTTTCGGCAATTTTATATTTAAGCAATTTTATTTAAATAGTTTATTTTCATGTATTATGATGGGTGATGTGCCCGCGAACAGACTCTTACTGTGGTTGGTTCGATGAGTCGATCGCCGCGGGCTCGCTCGGGTAGACAAGTGCACCTATCGCAAGTAGTACTCGATATTCGGGGGAATACCGAGGTCGTATTGTTCTCGGGGTCGCGTTGACTATTCTTACTCCTCCGGGAGGACTATTATTTTACTGAGAATAAGGTAGATTTTGTTTTACTTAATAAAAGGCGAAAAAGCAAAGGAGCGAAAAAACGATTTAGAAAATATTCGATGAAGGGTTAACGCTCGGCATCGAATCGGATTAAGACTAAAACAATTTTTAATAATAAAAAGACTTAGTTTTTAAATTAATAATAAGGCAACTTGGCCGTGGAGGTTCCACAAATGTGAGCTCACCTAGCTATAGGGATTTCGCTCACCTAAACGTTAAGACTATTCGACCGAACGTTAGTCCGACGAAGGATTCCTCTTAACGCCCGCTTTACGCTAAGAACCCCGCTATTGGGTGGGGAACCCAATCCGGTAGAATTACGCTTGTCCTCTCTCGAGGGTATGCACGCAACTCTATTTACCCAGGGGTGATCGGTCCATATGCACGGCCTCTCGGCTAGCTAGCATATGGACTACGGAAATAGGGCCCACACATCGATTATGTGGTCCTACGCGTCGTAAACCCGGGGTAAACCCTAAGTGCTTAAATTAAAATGAAAATAAAGAACTTTAATTATTATAAATCATTTTAAATGTCCCAATGCTCTTCGATGCCGAGGCTAATAGCGATTAGCCACACATCGGTATGGGGACGGCTTATAATTTAGTGAGGCGCGAGTTCGAAATTAAACACTAAACGTTTATAAGAAAGGGACAAAAGAAAAATAACAACATTTAGAAAGCTAAAAAGTTAACTAAACGAGAACTCACGCACACTCTAAATTATAAATTAAACAAAATCTAAGTTACACATGAATGAAATTTGCATAATTTAAATTTGCGAGTCCCACTCAAACGAGTGGGGGCGGTAAATAAAGGCTGAAAATTGCGAGTCCTACTCAAACGAGTAGGACTGAAATGAAAGCGAGTCCTACTCAAACGAGTAGGAGAAAATAAATGCGATTACAGGGCTAAAAAGTCCGGCCATTTAACTCAAGTGAGTAGGCGAAAAAAATTAAGAAAGAAAAATTACAAATACTACTCAAACGAGTAGGCGGGAAATAAAGTCCGACCATTTAAACTCAAGTGAGTCGGCGGAAAAATAAAGAAAGAAAAATTACAAGTCCTACTCGAACGAGTAGGACTGAAAATGAAAACGATGCGCAATTTTACTCTTAACGAGTAGGTGAAAATAAATGCACACGAACACACACACTCCATATGAAATTCAAGAAAGCAATAAAATTATACACCTACACTCACACACTCTACATAATTTGAATAAAGCATTAAAAGAAAGCGATTAAAAAAAAGCATGAAAATTATACACCTACACTCACACACTCAACATAATTTGAACAAAGCATAAAAATTATACACCTATACTCACACACTCAACATGAAAAATCAAAGTTACCTAAAAATTAAAATTTATACTATTTCAAGCATAGGTTTTGCCAAAAACAAATAAAAAGAAGAAATTACAATTTTAGAAGACAAAAGTTTTTCAAAACAAATTAAAAACTAAAGTTTTTGGAAAATAAAAATTTCAACATTTTCATTCCTAGGATTTCATAAAAGAGCTAAAAAAGTTGAAATAAAAGAGAAAGAAGAAAAAAGGTTTTCATTCCAAAATAAAGCTAATTAAAAAAAACAAAAGAAACTTTAACTCTTTTACACACTCATAAGAGTGAAGATGTTGAAGAAATTAAAAGAAGACATGGAAAAGGTTTGTAATTCATCATTTCATGAGTTTCTAACAAAACCTAACTTGAGAAAAATTAAAGGCATGTAAAGTACTAAACATGTAAAGAGGAAAACCTAACATCCCTAAGCATGAAAACAAGTAAAAAAAATGTAAAGGAAATAAGTTACACTCATACACACACACACACTTTTCATAAATGAAGAACAAAGATGAAACTAAGAATAAAAAGGAGAAGGAAAGTGGGGCACAAGTGCTCATTCCAAAGCCATATATGAAGAGAAAAACTAACATTTTATTGATTAAAATGAAACTATTACAAGCTATTACAAGGGCTAAAGCTAAAGCAAAACAAGAAATGAAATAAAAAGTGAGAAATCTCCTTACATAGCCTTGAAAATCACGGATGCAGCCCACAAAAAGACACTAACTTGGCCCAAAAATCTGAACCCTTGGACCTTACAGAACTGGGCTATTTATAGGAAAAATTTTCTAAGTACACGCCCTCGGTCACGGGCGTGTAGGGGTGGCGTGACAGTACTATTCATGAAGGCGGCTGGCGATTGGACAACAAAGTTGACTTCGGGCTGAGTTCGCAGCAGTCACGCCCTAGGTCACGGGCGTGACTATGGGCGTGTCGGGGAGGTAGAACCGGGCGCGGGTTGCGTCAAATGTCTTCGGCAGCATCTTGTCGGGCCAGCTGGAAAGGTCACGCCCCATGTCACGGGCGTGACTATGGGCGTGACAGTTGGTGTCGACACTCGACGAATGTCGAGCAGAAAGTGTCGAGTCGAAATCGTTGATCTGAAATTGGGTCACGCCCTTTGTCACGGGCGTGACACTAGGCGTGACAGTTGGTGTCGACACTCGACGATCGTCGAGCGGAATTCGTCGAGAGGAGAGGACACTGGCTTGGGTCAAGCCCCGTGTCGGGTGACACGGGCGTGTCGCCAGGCGTGTCAAGCCTTTTCTTCAGAAATTTTCCAATTTCACGGGAAATGCACAGTCACGGCTCGGTCACGGGCGTGACCGATGTGTCACGGGCGTGTACTTCCCAAATTTTGGCAGATTTTGGAATTTTTCTGCAAAATCAAATAAAACAAGTTAGGAAAAAATTTACAAGAATAGGAACATTTTATTGAACAAAAATAAGTAAAAACGACGAAAATAAATGAAAATGACTAAATTAATGTGCATAAAAATACGCATATTTACAGTTCATCAAATACCCCCATACTTAGGCTTTTGCTATTCCAGAGCAAAAGTTTGAGGTGAATCTATAAGGAATAAAAAAAACTCTAAGTTTTGGCTATCGCTTAATCAATTATAAGAGAGATCGAAATAAATATACGGGGTGTAAGAGTTAAGTCCTAAAATTATGTAGATGATTTAAATAGCGCAAAAGTTTTGGCCAAAAGACTTCTTGATGTAATCAAATAGAAGGCAACATTTGTAATGGTTAGATTAACGAAAATAGTTTGGAATTATAAGAACTCTAGCTTATATGAGTGCTACCGGAAATAATACAATTTACTAATTATGCTCTCAAAAAGATTTTTGAATTAATTCTAGAATCGTGTAATTGGCTAAGGGGGTAGTGTGGTTTATGAAGAGGGTTTTGATATTTGAGGTGAGGTAATTTTTTCTTGAACCTCCATGTTTTTTTCTTTTGGATTATTATGAAAACGAAATCTTATTTTCCTAATATGATTTTTGTTTTTCAACTTCATAAGAAAAATTAACCCAATGTATATTTGTAGGAGTAATGAATTTTATCCTCTTACTCCCTATATAATATTTTAAAATTATTGGGTGCCTATGTTTACGGAACGAAATCTTGTTCCCATTGATATAAGATCTTTTAAGGATAAAATTTTTCATGCCAAGTAGGTCATGAAAAGTAAGGGGAGAAAGGAAAACTAGATTGTAATCCTAAAAATTTTTGAGAGCAACCTTAATAATTTGTACGTTCCAATTTTTTTTCAGAAAGCTAAAGGTAAGTATAATTGAATTCTATAGTCGTTATTTCCTAACATAATATACGTGCTCCTATTAATGAAAAATTAGAAGTAGTGCCTAAAACGAGTCCGCTAGTTTTAATAAAGCATAAAGAATTCTTTAAAACTTAACCCCGGCTATTTAAATGTTTCAATCAATAATTAACAAACGGGTCGCAAACAGAGAATTAATAGTATTCACATATAAATAAACTCAGAACAGAATTTTTGGATAACAGAAAAGTTAAGTATGGAATTTTTAATTTATTTATTTCAAAACATTTTTTTTTATTTTTATAGTTTTTGTTATCATTTTTTTTTTCATTTATTATCTTTTTTTTTTGTATTTTTGTTTTTCTCAATTTTTTTTTGAAAATTTTTTGAACTATTATCTTTTTTTGTATTTTTTAAGAGAATTTTCATAATATGTACAAAAATAAGGGAGAAAAAGAAAAAGGTTTGTACAAGAATGAGGAAGGGGGAGAGAGAAAAAACAAAAAATATATACAAAGTGAAACTAAACAAAATAATAAGTAAAAAAAATTTTGGATTTTTGTTTTTTCATTTAAAATTTTTTTTTTGGTTTTTCATTTAAAAGTTTTTTTGTTTCATTTTAAGATGTTTTTTAATTTTTTTGTTTTTGTTTTGTTGTTATATGTATTTTTTTGTATTTTTTTTTTTTTGGAGATGTAGAAAAATTGAAGTGCAGAAAGTAAAGCACGAAAATACCCCCATACTTAAGTCCAACATTGTCCCCAATATTGTATCGTAAGTATGCGGAACATAAAGGAAAGATAATATGTACAAAGAAAAGAAAGGGAAGGGGGTAGAAGCTTCCCTGAAATGCGTAAGGAAAGGGAGGCCGATCAGAAACCCTGCGTTTATTAGAAAAAAAATAACAAGGATAATAAGGAAAGAGCGAAAAAGATAAGCGAGGGGTGTCTCGCAGGAGCGCTTTGTTTATAGTCGTGTAGCTTGACTATTTTGGCGGGTTTATAATGTGGAGGAAAGTTATGGTTTCGCTAAAACCGATCACTGGGTCGCCCGCGATGTAAGACTTTAACCGATGACCGTTTACTTTAAAAGAGCCTTTGTCCGGGTGGGAGATGAGTACGGTTCCATAAGGAAAAACTTCTTCAACTAGGAAGGGACCGGACCATCTAGATTTTAATTTACTTGGAAAAAGCCTAAGGCGTGAATTGTAAAGAAGGACAAGATCGCCCGGAGAAAATAATTTTTGGGACTTGATTTTCCGATCGTGATATAACTTAGAGCGCTCCTTATAGAATTTATTGCTCTCGTAAGCGTTCGCACGCCATTCATCGAGCTCGTTTAGTTGCAGTTTTCTATTCTGAGCGGCTAAGTTGGAGTCGAGGTTTAAGAGTTTTAAAGCCCAAAGTGCGCGATGTTCTAATTCTACGGGTAAATGGCACGCTTTGCCGTAGACTAACCGGAACGGTGTACATCCGATAGCGGTTTTATATGCCATCCGATACGCCCACAACGCATCGTCGAGTTTAACAGACCAATCTTTCCTATTTAGCGAAACGGTTTTTTCTAAAATTCGCTTAATCTCTCGATTTACTACCTCGACTTGCCCACTTGTTTGCGGGTGGTAGGGGGTGGCAAGCTTGTGCGTGACTCCGTATTTAGCTAACGTCTTAGCCATAAGAGCGTTACAGAAATGCGTTCCCCTATCACTAATAATAGCGCGAGGCGTGCCGAAGCGAGAAAATAATTTTTTAAGAAATGTAACGACGACTCGCGCATCGTTGGTGGGGAGAGCTTGCGCTTCCGCCCACCTCGATACGTAGTCGACCGCCACTAAAATATACATATTTTTGAAAGACGGAGGTAGGGGGCCAACAAAATCTATGCCCCACAAATCGAAGACTTCGCACTCTAAAAACATGTTTTGGGGCATCTCGTCGCGACGAGAGATGTTACCGGACCGCTGACAACTATCGCATGCGCGCACAAAATTATGCGCATCTTTGAAGAGAGTGGGCCAAAAGTAGCCCGCCTCTAGCGCCTTCCGAGCGGTCCGGTTGGCTTGATAATGCCCACCGGCTGGACCCTCGTGGCAGTGCTTAAGAATTTGCAAGCACTCCACACCCGCAACGCATCGTCGAACCGCTTGGTCCGCGCAGATACGAAAACGAAATGGGTCCTCCCAAAAGAAATTTTTCAAGTCATAAAAAAATTTCTTCTTTTGATGACTGGAAAACTCTTTTGGAAGGACCCGCGCTACTAAAAAATTTGCAAAATCTGCGAACCAAGGCGAAGATGACGAAGATTTATTAATGGCAAGAAGGCGTTCCTCGGGGAATCTGTCATTTATTTCAGATTCGACGAGCGCTTCCGCACCCGGATTTTCTAAACGGGTGAGGTGGTCCGCCGCTAGATTTTCCGCTCCCCGCTTATCTCGGATCTCCAAATCAAACTCTTGTAGGAGGAGAATCCATCGAAGAAGGCGGGGCTTCGCATCATTTTTAGCTAATAAATACTTAAGCGCGGAGTGATCGGTAAAAACGATAACTTTAGATAGCGTTATATACGAGCGAAACTTATCGAAAGCGAAAACGACGGCTAAGAGTTCCTTTTCCGTTGTCGTGTAATTTACTTGTGCGGAAGTGAGCGTCTTGCTAGCGTAATAAATAGGATGAAAATGTTTTTCTACGCGTTGGCCAAGAACGGCACCTAAGGCAATATCACTAGCGTCGCACATTATTTCGAACGGAAGGGACCAATTAGGGGCCACTAATATTGGTGAAGAGATAAGTTTTTGTTTTATCAAATTAAAGGCGGACTCGCATTCGCTACTAAAGATGAAGCGTGATTCCTTTTCCAAGAGGTGAGTTAGCGGCTTTGTTATTTTTGAAAAATCTTGAATAAAGCGTCGATAAAAGCCCGCATGGCCTAAGAAACTCCTAATAGATTTTACGTTGGTTGGATGCGGAAGTTTTTCTATAATTTCTATCTTGGCCTTATCCACCTCTATCCCCTTAGACGAAATCATATGGCCGAGGACCAAACCTCCTCGAACCATAAAGTTGCATTTTTCCCAATTTAAAACAAGGCTTGTGTCCTCGCACCGTTGAAGGACACGATCTAAATTGTTAAGGCAATCGGGAAAAGAGCGTCCGAAAACAGAAAAGTCATCCATAAAGACTTCCATAATGTCTTCTACTAGCTCGCCAAAGATCGCTAGCATACATCTTTGGAATGTAGCTGGCGCGTTGCAGAGTCCAAATGGCATTCTTCGATAGGCGAAGGTGCCAAACGGGAAAGTAAAAGTTGTTTTCTCTTGATCATCGGGGGAAATGGGGATTTGGAAAAACCCCGATAAACCATCAAGAAAACAATAATACGGATGACCGGATAAACGCTCTAAAATCTGGTCTAGAAATGGCAGAGGGAAATGGTCCTTGCGGGTGGCGTCGTTAAGTTTCCTATAGTCGATGCACACTCGCCAACCCGTAACAGTACGAGTTGGGACAAGCTCGTTATGCTCATTCGCCACTACGGTAAGACCGCCCTTCTTGGGCACGACATGCACGGGACTAACCCATGCACTGTCCGAAATAGGGTAGATAATCCCCGCATCTAATAACTTAATGATTTCGGCTTTAACGACGTCTTTCATGTTTGGGTTAAGACGACGTTGCGGCTGTATCGTTTTGCGGCAATTATCGTTTAGGAAAATCTTATGGGTGCAAAAGGAGGGGCTAATCCCCTTTAGGTCAGAGATTTGCCACGCAATTGCGTGGTGATGTTTAAATAAAACTTCCAATAAATCGGAAGTCTCCGAATCACTCAAGTCCGAAGAAATGATAACGGGGAGCGTATCACCTTTTCCCAAAAAAACATGCTTGAGCGAGGCGGGTAAGGGTTTGAGGTCTAGGATGGGCGGTTCTTCTAGGGAGGTTTTAATTCCGATGTCTTTCTTACCAATTGGTTCGAAAGGCAAGTCTATAGACGTATCCTCATCGCAGTTAAAATTTTCGAGCGCATAAATGTCGTCATTTAAAAATACCGACTCGAAAATGGGAGAAGAACGATCTCCGAAAAAGGTATTTAAAGAATAGCAGAAATCGTCGCTCGATGACAAATTGTCCATCGAGGGATTAATAGAGAAAGTAACTTGGTCATCGCCTACTCGGAGGAGAAGGCTACCATTACTAACATCTATTAGTGCGCGGGAGGTGGCGAGAAAAGGGCGACCGAGTATTATTGGTACCTCGGCATCCTCCTCGATATCTAAGATGACGAAGTCTACCGGGAAGGTAAACTTATCGACTCGGACAAGGACGTCCTCCACTACCCCGATAGGGAACTTAACCGAGCGATCCGCTAATTGGATGCACATATTCGTAGGACTAGGAGTACCCAAACCTAAACGTGAAAAGAGCGAGAACGACATCAGATTAATGCTAGCCCCTAAATCAGCTAAGGCGTACTTTACTAATATATCGCCAAAAAGGCACGGGATGGAAAACCGTCCCGGGTCGTTTTGTTTTGCGGGCAATTTATTAGTAAGGGCCGCCGAGCAGACAGCGTTGAGAGATACATGCGAAATATCCTCTAATTTGCGTTTATTAGAAAGTAGTTCTTTTAAAAATTTCGCATATTTGGGCATTTGCGAGATAGCCTCGCAAAAAGGAACATTAATGTGAATTTGTTTTAATAATAAAATAAATTTTTCATATTGCGCGTCCTTACGCTCGTTTTCTAACTTATGCGGATACGGAAGAGCCTTGTTTAAAATAATTTTTTCTTTTATAATAGGTAAAGGCGGCGTGAGCGAAGAAAGGGGAAGAGGGGTCGGAGGTGAAATATGTACCTGAGGGTCGGTCCGTTTTGGATCGACCACCTCCTTTCCGCTACGGAGGGTTATAGCGTTGGCGTTCTCCCGCGGATTGGGCTCCGTGTTTCCCGGCAGTGCCCCGAGCGCGCGCTCGGACATCATCCTCGCCAGCTGTCCAACCTGTTGTTCGAGTGTTTTTAGCGATCCGGTGATGTTCCGGATATTTGAATTGTTGGACGCAATATACTTCGAAAAATTTTCCTCCATCGGGGAGGGTTTCGGAAGAGGAGGGGGAGGAAGAAATCCGGGCGCATAAGAAATAGGGGGACGCTGAGCATTATTCGGGTTGGTCCACGAGAAGTTGGGGTGATTCCTCCAACCCGGATTATAGTTATTACTATAAGGGTTGTTGTTGGGGTTGAAGGGAGGACGACCCGAATTTCCCATGAAGTCCACGAACTCTTCAGCTACGCAGACGTTAGGGGGAATAAAACAATGCGGAGTGGAGGAGGCAGCAGACATCTCCGCCACCTGCTTTGTTAACCTTTCAACTTGAAGGGTCAAGAGAGCAGTGGCATCCACTTCAAAACCACCAGCCGCCGGCTTTGGCTGTCCCCGCGGGACGTTCCATTGATAGGCGTTCATAGCCATCTCTTCGAATAAAGCCTGGGCGGCCTCGGGGGTTTTGTTGTTAAGCGTACCCCCGACAGCCGCGTCAATCATTTGACGCGTCTGAAAATTCAGCCCATTATAAAAAATTTGAACTTGCAACCACGTTGGCAGCGCATGGTGCGGGCAACGGCGGAGGAATTCCTTAAATCATTCCCAAGTCTCGTATAGAGACTTAGGATCGTTCTGCACAAACGAAGAAATGTCCGCCCGCAACTTTGCAGTTTTGGCGGGCGGAAAGTACTTCATTAGGAACCGTTCCGTCAACTCAGCCCACGTGGTGATACATCCTCGCGGGAGGGCATTCAACCACGCCTTGGCTTTGGACTTAAGGGAAAACGGAAATAAACGCAAACAAATGGCGTCATCAGTGACGCCATTGATCTTGAAGGTGTCGCATATCTCCAAGAAATTGGACAAGTGGACATTCGGGTCCTCATCCGGCAGTCCATCGAACTGCACGGCATTTTGGACCATTTGAATGACACTTGACTTTATTTCAAAATTATTATTGGCCACCGTAGGGCGAACAATACTCGACCCAGAATCATCCAGGTTAGGCCGGGCGTAATAAGACATAGTACGCTCGGCCGCCGGGGGAAGGTTAGGGGCGGCCATAACTACAACAGTGGGTTCTCTGATAGATTCCTCGGGATCTAAAGAAGGATTTCGGCGATGAGATCGGATACGCGCAAGAGAGCGTTCGATCTCAGGGTCGAAGTATAAATCTTCAGACTCTGAGGGTTGTCCTCGGGTCATACACCCAAACAAAAATAAACTTTTTTTGTGTTTTTAAAATAAAGTTTTTAGTTTTTTTTTTTCAGAAAATAAGTAAAATTAATAGACTCCGGAATTCGAAATAGCAACTCGAAAAGAGATTCCCCGGCAACGGCGCCAAAAACTTGATGTGCCCGCGAACAGACTCTTACTGTGGTTGGTTCGGTGAGTCGATCGCCGCGGGCTCGCTCGGGTAGGCAAGTGCACCTATCGCAAGTAGTACTCGATATTCGGGGGAATACCGAGGTCGTATTGTTCTCGGGGTCGCGTTGACTATTCTTACTCCTCCGGGAGGACTATTATTTTACTGAGAATAAGGTGGATTTTTTTTTACTTAATAAAAGGCGAAAAAGCAAAGGAGCGAAAAAACGATTTAGAAAATATTCGATGAAGGGTTAACGCTCGGCATCGAATCAGATTAAGACTAAAACAATTTTTAATAATAAAAAGACTTAGTTTTCAAATTAATAATAAGGCAACTTGGCCGTGGAGGTTCCACAAATGTGAGCTCACCTAGCTATAGGGATTTCGCTCACCTAAACGTTAAGACTATTCGACCGAACGTTAGTCCGATGAAGGATTCCTCTTAACGCCCGCTTTACGCTAAGAACCCCGCTATTGGGTGGGGAACCCAATCCGGTAGAATTACGCTTGTCCTCTCTCGAGGGTATGCACGCAACTCTATTTACCCAGGGGTGATCGGTCCATATGCACGGCCTCTCGGCTAGCTAGCATATGGACTACGGAAATAGGGCCCACACATCGATTATGTGGTCCTACGCGTCGTAAACCCAGGGTAAACCCTAAGTGCTTAAATTAAAATGAAAATAAAGAACTTTAATTATTATAAATCATTTTAAATGTCCCAATGCTCTTCGATGCCGAGGCTAATAGCGATTAGCCACACATCGGTATGGGGACGGCTTATAATTTAGTGAGGCGCGAGTTCGAAATTAAACACTAAACGTTTATAAGAAAGGGACAAAAGAAAAATAACAACATTTAGAAAGCTAAAAAGTTAACTAAACGAGAACTCACGCACACTCCAAATTATAAATTAAACAAAATCTAAGTTACACATGAATGAAATTTGCATAATTTAAATTTGCGAGTCCCACTCAAACGAGTGGGGGCGGTAAATAAAGGCTGAAAATTGCGAGTCCTACTCAAACGAGTAGGACTGAAATGAAAGCGAGTCCTACTCAAACGAGTAGGAGAAAATAAATGCGATTACAGGGCTAAAAAGTCCGGCCATTTAACTCAAGTGAGTAGGCGGAAAAAATTAAGAAAGAAAAATTACAAATCCTACTCAAACGAGTAGGCGGGAAATAAAGTCCGGCCATTTAAACTCAAGTGAGTAGGCGGAAAAATAAAGAAAGAAAAATTACAAGTCCTACTCGAACGAGTAGGACTGAAAATGAAAACGATGCGCCATTTAACTCTTAACGAGTAGGCGGAAATAAATGCACACGAACACACACACTCCATATGAAATTCAAGAAAGCAATAAAATTATACACTTACACTCACACACTCTACATAATTTGAATAAAGCATTAAAAGAAAGCGATTAAAAAAAAGCATGAAAATTATACACCTACACTCACACACTCAACATAATTTGAACAAAGCATAAAAATTATACACCTATACTCACACACTCAACATGAAAAATCAAAGTTACCTAAAAATTAAAATTTATACTATTTCAAGCATAGGTTTTGCAAAAAACAAATAAAAAGAAGAAATTACAATTTTAGAAGACAAAAGTTTTTCAAAACAAATTAAAAACCAAAGTTTTTGGAAAATAAAAATTTCAACATTTTCATTCCTAAGATTTCATAAAAGAGCTAAAAAAGTTGAAATAAAAGAGAAAGAAGAAAAAAGGTTTTCATTCCAAAATAAAGCTAAGTAAAAAAAACAAAAGAAACTTTAACTCTTTTACACACTCATAAGAGTGAAGATGTTGAAGAAATTAAAAGAAGACATGGAAAAGGTTTGTAATTCATCATTTCATGAGTTTCTAACAAAACCTAACTTGAGAAAAATTAAAGGCATGTAAAGTACTAAACATGTAAAGAGGAAAACCTAACATCCCTAAGCATGAAAACAAGTAAAAAAAATGTAAAGGAAATAAGTTACACTCATACACACACACACACTTTTCATAAATGAAGAACAAAGATGAAACTAAGAATAAAAAGGAGAAGGAAAGTAGGGCACAAGTGCTCATTCCAAAGCCATATATGAAGAGAAAAACTAACATTTTATTGATTAAAATGAAACTATTACAAGCTATTACAAGGGCTAAAGCTAAAGCAAAACAAGAAATGAAATAAAAAGTGAGAAATCTCCTTACATAGCCTTGAAAATCACGGATGCAGCCCACAAAAAGACACTAACTTGGCCCAAAAATCTGAACCCTTGGACCTTACAGAACTGGGCTATTTATAGGAAAAAATTTCTAAGTACACGCCCTCGGTCACGGGCGTGTAGGGGGGCGTGACAGTACTATTCATGAAGGCGGCTGGCGATTGGACAACAAAGTTGACTTCGGGCTGAGTTCGCAGCAGTCACGCCCTAGGTCACGGGCGTGACTATGGGCGTGTCGGGGAGGTAGAACCGGGCGCGGGTTGCGTCAAATGTCTTCGGCAGCATCTTGTCGGGCCAGCTGGAAAGGTCACGCCCCATGTCACGGGCGTGACTCTGGGCGTGACAGTTGGTGTCGACACTCGACGAATGTCGAGCGGAAAGTGTCGAGTCGAAATCGTTGAGCTGAAATTGGGTCACGCCCTTTGTCACGGGCATGACACTGGGCGTGACAGTTGGTGTCGACACTCGACAATCGTTGAGCGGAATTCGTCGAGAGGAGAGGACACTGGCTTGGGTCACGCCCCGTGTCGGGTGACACGGGCGTGTCGCCAGGCGTGTCAAGCCTTTTCTTCAGAAATTTTCCGATTTCACGGGAAATGCACAGTCACGGCTCTGTCACGGGCGTGACCCATGTGTCACGGGCGTGTACTTCCCAAATTTTGGCAGATTTTGGAATTTTTCTGCAAAATCAAATAAAACAAGTTAGGAGAAAATTTACAAGAATAGGAACATTTTATTGAACAAAAATAAGTAAAAACGACGAAAATAAATGAAAATGACTAAATTAATGTGCATAAAAATACGCATATTTACAGTTCATCAATGGGCGTGTATAACCATCATGTGTTGTTGTTAATTATTTCATTTCATATGTAATGATGAGTGTATATAACCATCATGAGTGGTTTAATTTTCAAGGGTGGAGATTGAGTGGTGTAGGCTATATATAGCCATGCTTATGATGAATTTGGTGGAGAATGAATGATAAGAATTTAAATCCACAAATCTTTCTTGAGATCTTTCCCCCCTATTTCCCCTCTCTCCCTCTTGGAAAATTCGGCTCCTCCTCCTCCTCCCCTCTCTTTATCCGCCGACCACCTCTCTTCCCCTCTCTCTATTTGGCCTCCTCTCTATTCGGCTTCCTCTCTACCACCTCCTCCCTCCCCTTTCATCTCTAAGGAAAAACCGACCCCCTCCTTGCATCATTAAGTTTGGCCAACCCCTAGCCGCCAACCACCATCACCCTCACAAAAGCCGACCACAATCACCCTCACAAAAGCCGACCACTATCACCCTCACAAGAAAACCGACTACTCTCCTTCCTTCTAAACCCGACCACCCCATACCCTTTTGGTGAGATTCGACCAACTCAAAGAGGTTCCTCCTTGAGAATCTAACACCGGCGTGAAGCGACGAAGGCAGACGAGTTTCTCTCCATCTGACGTAACTCCGGCAGAGCCGTTGAAGAGCAATCCAAGATATTGAAATCAGAATCATCCATTTCGATTGGGTAATGAGAACTTCTACCTTCGTGTGCTTTTGTTTTGCTAGATTATTCTTGTGGTGGTAAATTATAACGTTGATTCTTGATAGCCTTAAAATAATCGTGTTTTCTTCGATCGATTTGTTGTCTATCTTGATTGATTTAATTTTTGAGATGATTGGCGAACATCGTTTACTTTTTTTTGGGAGATTTCTACCGTTTCTGAATCGTAATTTTTGGTAGATCTCTTTTGGTACAACCTTCACTCTATTAGACCGAGTGAGTCCTTTTAGCCGGAAAGAATATTGTCCTATAACCTTTATTTGATCCTAAAACGGTTTTGGCTAACCGTACGTTAGCATCTAATTGATATAATTGCATAGCATGTGCGCTGCGTTGAGATTTTGTGCGAGTGTAGAATTGGATCGTAGAGAGGTATTCCTGCATGTCCTTAGATATTTTACGGTGTCCCGTGTCAGCCTGCATCATTTACCTTTTGAAGCCGAGGTCTAGCAGGGGCATCATTCTTTGAGGTGGAGGCCTCCTCGTTGCAACATACACAAGAGCTCCCCATCTCTTTAGCCTTAGGCACACAAGTTTTGGATTTCAGTGCCTTCTTATTATTATGGACATGGACATATGGACCATAACTCTTCATCTGAATTTCTTCAAATTATTCTTTGAAGACACTAACACCATAGTCACGGGGATGGGTCCATCCTAGGTATCTATTCTTGGGCTCTACATAAGTAGGCCTGACATGATGACCATAAGACGGAACAAGGTCAAACTTGTTCGTCGAGAAGATTACCTTCCCAAATGAGGGTTGACCCTTGGACGCCTTCCCCTTTTCATTGGTGCTAGCCTTCCTGCCAGCCTTACCCTTTCCAGCTATGTGGCCAAGACCACTACGCTTCCTATGAGCTGAAAACTCATCAATTGAGAGGGAGAACAGTCCTCAGATTAGAGAAACTCTCAATGAGTTTTCTCTTCACCGTGAGCTTCTCCTCCAACTTATCAAGGTATTTTTCTTTCAGACACAATGAAAGTGCAGGTTAGATCTGATATACTCTAGAGGGGGGGGGGGGGTGAATAGAGTATGGTGCTTACTAAAAACCTTTTACAACAGTTGTTGTATACCTAAGTGAACAGGGAAGCAAATAACATAAAGTAAACACAACAACTAACTAAACACAGAGCAATCACAGACCACAGCCAGAAAACAAAATAGAATAAGCAACCAGAAGACATAAGGAGCTATAGTGGTTCCCCAATCAATCTGGATACATCCACTCTTCTACCACCCTAGGTAGGAATCCACTGCAGGATGAGTTGATCAGGTGTCCTGGGCACCAATGGGTTTTGATCAGGTCCCCAAAAATCAAACCCTCAAGTATTTTGGAAGGAGACTTGCAACCAGAATAATTTTGAAGGGATTTAAAACCCTGTACATGAATTAGAGAGATGGTGATAGTGTCTTCTCTGTCAACAGTCAGAGAGAAGACTTGTGGATTGATGTAGAAGATCTTGCTCCCCTGAGATCTTGAATTGGTCAGGAATGCTGGAGCACTGCTTCAGGGTGATAGGTCTTCAATGACCTAGAATGATTGGACCAGAACTGCTTCAGGAACTTCTTTTGATTGATAAAGTTCTGTTGTCCTTTGAAGTTGCCTGAGAATAGAAAGAAGAAGACTCTTGATTGAATTTGGTTGTTCTTCTTCTTCTTCAAAAGTTCTCTGGTCAAGGCTGATTGCAGTCAAGAACTTTAGATTTGAGAATGTTTTGTTCTTCTGCAACTTCAGAGTATTTTCTGTACTGTAATTCTTGAACTCTATCACTGCTTCATACTGTTCTCTTTATGTGTGTCTGTATTTTTTTATGTATCTGTTGTATCTCTTACTGAGGAATATTCAAACTTTTGAATGTCGAGCAGTAATTACAGTCGGCCTTGGAAAGAATCAGCAATCAATGGCTTTCCTAACTGTCCCATGGAAAAACGGCATGTGATCATCCATAGTCAATGCACGCTCTAACGATAACATTCCGAGAAGATCTGGCATTAAATGTTCAGGAATCAGCGCCAAGAAATGGAACGGGAACCTTGAAGAAAACCTAATCTGGATTTGTCGAACAAAGAACACAATTCGTCGAACTGCACTTGTGTTCGTCGAGCTGAGCTTGAGTTCATCGAGCTGAGCTTGAGTGAGTTCGTCGACCAGACACTCTTCATTCATCTGATAGACAGTCTTCATTCGTCGAGCTGAGAATCAAATTCGTCGAGCTGAGAAAATTTCTGGACTTAGACAAAATACTCTGCATCTGACGAAATACTCTGAATCAAATTCGTCGACACAAGCTGGTGTCGATTGAAATCATGTTGTCGACACAAGTTGACTGGTGTCGACACAAACACTAAGTGTCGACACAAAATCTCTAAGTCCAGAAATCGTCGAGTAGAGATTATCATTCGTCGACCTGAAAAGCTGTGAACTTGAGGTCCAAGTTCGTCAAGCTCAGAATATAATTCGTCGAACGAAGCATGAAGCTGGACTTAGAAAAATTTGAAGTCCTCCTGACTTTGGCTTGACGTAGAAACTGCGTTTTCGTCGAACAGAGAACAGAGATCATTGAGCTCAGCACTAAGAATTGCCTCACGATCATCGAGCGCAGAACTCCTTTCGTCGAGCTGAGTTCGACGAACGTCGAACTAACTTTACTTAGTCTTGAAACACTTGTGAGTCTGGAGTCTCTGAGGGTCTTGTTGAAAGCTGGTCCATCTGGATTTGAGCCTAAGGACTTAACCTAGACTCTAGGACACAAATTGACCCTGGCTATTCAAGATGGGTCACATCCTAAGTCAGTGAACCTAGCCCAAATCAACTAGGGATCCAACAATCTCCCCCTATTTGGGTGAGGTCACTAATAGAGACTCAAGACAGAAAAACAAAGCAAGAAAAGAGATATATCTGACAGAGAATTATAACACATGCAACATATATATATATATATACACAACTTTGTTTAACAGATAACACAGTTTAAAAATAAATAACAGACAAAAATGAAACAACAAGAAAAATTACTTCTTTGGCTTCTTCTGCTGAGGTTTGTCTTCTGCTTTCTTTTCTCCTGGCTTCTTGAAAATGATTTCTCTGTTAGGATTTTGAGCTTGAGCCACTGTCATGGTCATATCAACTGCCCCAATAATTTTCAATGATGTAGCCCTGGGGATAACTGCTTCTGGATAAAGTTTCATATAATCATCAACATTAAATAGTTTGTTGCCTTTGTCAAATCTTTTCAGCTCTTCCTTTCTATACTATGACATTGTTGAAAGACTTGAAATATCTTTTCCTTCTTCTTTAGCTTTATTTATCAATGATAGACCAATCAACTCTTGCTATCTAGCCATTCTTGCTGTATTTGCAGTCTCTGGATCTTCAAAAGGAATTGGAGGAGAGATAGGTCTTTTTGGGCTTTCAGCTTTATGAACTTCAGAACTTTGTTGTTGTTGCTGCTGCTTATGCTGTTGACTTCCTGAGGAGGATGGCCTCTGCTGGCTGCTTCCAGAAGATCTCCCTGACTATCTTTGATAAGTTTGCATTGGGGCAGATCTCTGGGAGCTAGAGCCACTGGCACCAGCTGCTGGAGGAGGAGGAGGATCCTTCCTGTATCTGTGTAGTGGAGGAGGGGAGTATCTCCTGCTTCTCTTTCTATCTTTCTGCTGGTTTTTGGAGAGCCACATCCATGCTGGCATTCCCTTATATGGAGTCACATTGTGTAGAATATAGTAGGGAGTGTCTGTAGTGGGATTTGGTTTGGGAGGATAAGCAGCCTTTCTCTTCTTTGCCAACAATCTTTTTTTCCTACTAGCTGCATCCTCATCAGAATCAATATCATCATCATCATCAGATTCTGAATCCTGAGGGGTATCATACAATGCATCCAAAGCTTTTAAAGCTGTATCAGAAATAACAGCCTTTGCTAGAGGAGGGGCAGAAGGTTCAGGAATAAGAGTTTCAGCAACAAGAGAAGAATTATCTGTACAAGATTCAGAAACAAAAGAGACAGAGCTATCATCTACTGCCTTATTCTCTTCTTCAATGTCTTCCTGAATAAGCTCATCTAGAGTAGGCATTGGAGAGTCATCCATAATAAAATCTAGTACTGAAACTGGCACTGGAGTATCTTCTGGAATGACCTCTAGGCTGGAAGCTGAGATGGAGGCTGAAGTTGAGAGAGCAAAATTGTCATAGAGTTGCTTAGCAACTGCTGGACTAGCTGGAGAGGTATATGGTACCATAGCCAAACATGGCTTAGAGAAATCTGCTGGAGGGAATTTCATATGTACAGTGTCAAAACATCTCAACAAAGCTGATAAATTCACTGTGGGATTTAAAGAGAAATCACCAACAGGAGTTATTTGAGCAACTGACTCATCCAAATCAATGTCAGTATTCATAAATTGAATTAACTCGGACATCTCAGCATCAAAGTCTGTCAAAATTGGTGTATCCTTATCTGAATCTGAATCTGCTGGAGAGGGAACTACTATTACTGCTAGTGTTGCTGTATCTGCATCTGCTGCAACTTCATCACAAAGCATCTCCCCCTGCCTGGGTTCAGGAATACCTGGAGCAAGACCCCTAGATGAAGAGGGGACAACAGATAGAAGAGAGATCTGGGCAGATAAGGAATGAATGGAGGTCACAAGAGGTGTAATGGTCTCTTGGATCAAGGATTTGATGAGAGGTGTGAGCAAAGGAATGAGGGTAGAGGGATAAAATGGGGAAGGGGAAGGGGATGGAATGGGAGGAGGAATAACAGATGGAGTGGGGGCATCTAGCATGATTGAGTCTGATGGTATATGATAAGATGGAATGGTGGATAAGTGTGGGGGAAGAGGAGACTGAGGAGGTGTAGGAAGTATTGTCTCATGAGGGGAATCTGGAGGAGTGGGTTGTTGATGAACGTGCAGAGGGGAAGATGGAGGTGGAGAGGGAATGTTTGTCAGGTCAAGTGGTGGAGATGAAGGAGGGGTAGGTACATGAGGAGGCGTCTTTGGAGGAAGAGGTGTTGGAAGAGATGGTTGAGATGGAGGAAACTCTTCAACAGGGTGGAGTGCGGCCTTTACATCCCTTGTGCTCTCAAAAGTTTGGAGGGAGGAGGAAGAAGCCTTTGAGAGCTTGGAGATGGTCCTCTCCCACCTGCCAAACAGAGCGCAAGTGAGGCGCTTGCTGGCGTTTATGAAGATGGTCGGGGAGACCATACATTCAGCAGCCTTCTCTTTAAGAAATATGCCCAAAATTATGCCAAAGCAGACTTCCTTCTTGCTGTTCTTCTTTTTGATCAATTCAAAGAACACCTTACTCCAATCAACCTGTCGCTTATTCACTACTGCACACATTATCAGAAATTGGTGACGGGTGATATAGTCATGAGCAGAGTGCTGGGCCATCAAAATCTTTCCCATAATATCTGCCAGAAATTGGTAGGCGGCGGATAATTGCTTTTTCAACAACTTATTAGGGTTGTTACCATAGAAACCCATGAGTTTCAGCATATCACTGAATTTATCAGAAAACATTTCCAGATTGTCTTCTCCGTTCACTAATCCAAATATTTCAGTGAGAACTGCGGGAGAGAGGGAAACAACAGTGTTCCCTATATTGCCGGTCAAAACATCTTCTTCAGAAACTGTAGATGTATATACCCATTCTCGTATTTCCGTTCCATGAAGTTTAATGCGCCTGGTCACAAAATCCTTTAAACTGAGTTCTTCCAGTAGTTCTAAGATGTATAGAAAGATGGGGTCAGAATGTTGAAATGACTCAAAGTCCATGTCGAATCCAGTGTCAAACTTCATTGCAACCAAAGCACCTGAGGGAATCGCCATTGTTGTCCTGCAAGAAAAATACAGAGAGGAACGACGATCAAGAGCAAGGGAACTGAAAGCGCGGGACGGAGGTCGAAGAAAACCTAGATATAAGATTTTCAGAATATAAATCTGAAAGTCCACCTAGTGTCAACTAGCTTCACCTATGGGGGGGGGGGGGGGAATAGGTGATGTGCAGCGTTTTTGCGGAATTTAAGATTGTACCTGCACAATAAAAATAAACAGCACAGCACACAGAATACACAGGCAATTTATAGTGGTTCCCCGACTTGGGTACATCCACTTTCCCCCTTCAACCTATCTCCCAACAAGGGACGACTCGGTCACTTCTCCAACAGGATTGAAATCCAATTCTTGCACTATCGGAAGAAACCCTTCCACACGTAGGAGTCAACACTCCCACAAACCGGGTTCCACCCAACCCTTACAATCACGGAACAAACGTTCCTTTACAACACAAGTAAAACTAGAATGTACACGAGATACAAACTTCGTTTGGAGACTAAGATGTCCCTCTTTGTTGACGACGTGTTCTTGACGTCCACAAGGAGTCCACAACCTTAGATCTCTCTTGGAGAGGATCTCCCCGGAACCGGCGGCGGCAAGAAGGGCGGCGGCTAGGTTCACGGGATTGGCGGCGACGACGATGTGCGACTACTGTTCTTTAGAGATCCAAACTTCGTAGCGAAGCAAGCTAGGTCTACCAACGGTCACACTAGGATCAATCGTCTCGATCGATTCGGATGGGGAAGATTTTCCCGATCTACAAATCGAGAGACAAGAGATCTCCGGATAGACACGTGAGACGCTAAGCTTAGCTAGGCTTCTGTCGCAGGAGAATCTGGGCGAAACCACGATCAACCGGCGAACACCTTGTCGCGAGCGGCAGCGGCGGCGGCGGAGCGGAAGCAGCGATTTTAGGGTTCGTCCGTGCTCGCGTATTTCTTATCTTCTTCACTGCTTACTGTTCAAAAATACCCATGTATTTATACACTATAGATACTTAAAATATGACCGTTGTGGGTCCCACACGTAGAACCCCGAAATCCGGTTCAAACTAGTCCAGCGGCAGAATCCGGTCCAGCAGCATCCCAAGAAATTGCCAAGTAAAATTCGTCGAGAATTGCAGGTGATTCTCGACGAATAGGCGAGAATCAGTTAGTGATTCTCGACGATTCGTCGAGAATCAGTTAGTGATTCTCGACGATTCGTCGAGAATCACTAGTGATTCTCGACAAATCACTTGTTGATTCTCAATGAATATAACTCGGTATTCATGATCTGCTCATCGATGGGTTCGGCGAGAATCATTAGTGATTCTCGCCGAATCGTACTTGGCACCATTTTGAGGTGGCCGGAAGGAGTCGACGAGAATCACTAATGATTCTCGACGATTCGGCGAGAATCACTAGTGATTCTTGCAGAATCGGCGAGAATCACTTGGTGATTCTCGTCGAATTATACTTAGACGAATTTTCATCTTTCCACCCATGAAGTGCTCCTTGACCCATCCTTGCTCCTTGTCTGCTCCTGCACAGTTACAGCCCTGTGCTTGAAAGTAAGTGCACTCCAATAGAGAGAGTACACGTAGGCCAACACACTGATCTGCTCAACGAGGGATTACGTCATGCAGACCCGTGTATATTGACCTACTGCACCCTGATATTGGTGTGCACTTAGCGTGGAATAACTGCAAGCATAACTTAAGAGGTTTCATCAAATACATTGTGAATTCATCTTAGCTTGACAGGTGGCTTCCTCAAATCCAGGTTATTGTGGATACAATACCCAACAATCTCCCCCTATTTGACGAAGCCAAAACCCTACTAGCTAAGATGAATAACACCAATCAAATAATAAAAATAGCATTCATAATCTAAACATGCAGCACAAGAGAATATAAGCAAATAGATCAAGACTTTAGTCATTCACAACTTCAAATATATATACCAATATATATATACACATATAATCTCAGAATTGTTCATATAATAACAATAAGCAGTAAGTGTTCTTAAGAGAAAATGACAAGCTAAAAAATTGTTGACTATTTTTCCTTAGCTAAGTCATCCTTGAATTTTTGCGCCAAATACTTCTTCCTTTGCCTCTCCATATACTCTTTAGGCTTCGGATAGTATCTGGGAGGAGGAACTTTATCTGCATCCGTGTTGTTTCTGAAGAAGATGTTTCGTTTTGCTTCATACGTTTTGTGTATTTCCCACTCATACTGGCTGTATACTTCGTTTCGATTGAGTTCTCCTTTTTCTTGTAGCCAGAAGGTGTCCAAGATGATGTTCTTTGAAACTGGACTCCACTTTTCGTTTCGTACTTCCTCCTCACTCATTCTGATTCTCTTCTCAGCTAGTGTCTCCTTGGAGGTCCCTTCATGAGCTTTTCTCTTCCCCCTGGCTTTTGCTAGGGCCTCTTGGTCAAACATGCTCCTCAGTTTAGCTTTGGAAATAGCCCTAGCATCAGCTTCACTTATGGGAACATTTGCAGCACTGACACTTATTCCCTCAGCAGCACTTACTCCCTCAGCGGCCGTAGAAGTCTCAGGAGCATGAATATCCGCAGGATTCTCAGGCAAGGTGATGCCTAATGCCTGGTGGAGTATCCACCAGCTGCTGTCATAGACGTATTTGTTTGACTGTTCGAAGTTGTTGATCATGACTTCTCGGAGCTCAGCCATCTTAGCTATGTAGTCCTTCTCCCCCTTTTTGGCTTCGACAGTGATGAAGTTTGCATAGGAGTGCAGGGAGTCATCAATATGCTTGGTGGTCCGGGAGAATTCAGTGACCAAGGCCTGCTGATTGGCGTTGAGAGTGACCATATTACCGTCAAACTTTTGAATGTTGTTGGCTACAACATGTGCATTCTGATTTACTACAGCAAGAGTGTCGGTGTTCTTTTTCAATCCGACCATAAGAAGTGTGATAGCTTCGCCGGTCGCGGTATACTTCTCTTCAAATTTCTTGTCCATCACGTCAAGTTTATGATTGATCTCCACCATATTCTTGAGCATGAGATTTTCAGACTTCTTAATTCTTTGCAGCATTTTATTCTGAGCTTTATCAAAGGAGGCTTTAAGCTCATTCACGATGCCCTGAATGATATTTACAGTGTGAGTGGCTAGCTCATCTCGTAATGGAAGAGCCGGAGGCACTTCTTGGCCTTGCTCTTCAGCAGACGCATCTGTAGAGCTGGATACAAGCACAGTCTCTAATGGGGGAATGCTGGCGGCCTCTGTAGATTTTTCTGACTCCCCCTCCAATCGTGCACCAATGTTTTCAGGAGAGATTTCAGGTGCGTGCTTGTCAGATGGAGGTTCAATGAGATCCGGAGCCTCCAATGCTTCATGTCCCTCATTCCCGTCTTCCTCTCCGTCATCATCCATGAAATCATCTTCATCAGCAGCCTCTTCCAACTCTTTGTCAGCTGTCTCCTGTACAGTAGCATCGGCTCCTTGACCGTTCCGGTTCAGGGCCTCCTCATGCTCCAGCACAGTTTCACTTTCTTCTTGTAGTTCGGCCACAGCATCCCTGGCCACCTGGGAGATGTCATATACTATATCAGTATGAGTGGGTAGAGTCTCCCCCTCAATTCCTGCAGTCAAAGTATCAGGAATTTCACTGGGTGTGACTGCTGGAGATACTCCCTGTTGTTCTTCCACGGCAGTCTGCCCAATACGCCTCCCCATCTGTCAAACACACTTGAGTCCATCTTCTTCAAGTAGTGTAGAGGAACACCTTTACTCATGTCAAACTTGTCTCCATTTAGCTGATTAAGATACAGAGTTATGATTCGACCAAAGATCGGAGAGCTCAAGGTGTCCTTTATCTTCTCGAACAGCAACGCCCCCCAGTTGAACCTTTTACGGCAGACAATAGCCACCAAGATCTTGAACATGTCCGCAGAGATATGTTCATGAGATCCTGGCTTGCAGATGAGTACCTTTCCAATTATGTCAGACAGAAGCTTCCCTTCTTCATTCATATCCTTGCGCTTGATCGAACGAGTTCCTCGTGGGAGACCACAGAATAAGAGAGTCCTGCTTTTGTCTTCTTCCTCAAGATAGTCCTCGTGCTCTGAGCTAGAGAGCTGCAGGAAGCGGGTCAGCTTGCTGGCATACATCTTGACCTTTGCCCCAGCCACCTTGCCTTTGATTAGAGAGTCGCCATTCCGGAGTCTTGCGGTAGCGAAGAACTCCAGCACCTCTTTGTCTAAGATTTTGCACGGGTGCTCCAGGACGAATGATAACCCAGCCTCTTCCAGCATCAGAATGAATTTTCTGAATTCGTCAGAGGCGTGAGAGAACCCAGTTCGAACTAGCTCGCAACCAGTGACCAACCCAGCAGTCGTCCTTGGAGCCATTGCAGATTTAGGGAGAGAAGCCCTATTCTATGCTTAATGAATAGTCAAAAGGGAAGCGTCACTAGTGATAACATCCAAGTACGGGTGAGGAAGAGGTTACCTAAAGGTGTAGACGGAAGTGAGTTGGTGAGCTTCCTGCGAGAAATCTTCCTTGAGCGTCCTTTAAGAAGACCTTCGGTGGAGAACTTGCGGGAAACAACGATGGAGACCTTCGGTGAGTAGGAGAGTTTCCTGTGGAGTTTGGCGGGATTCGACGGAAGCCTGTGCGATTCCTGGTGGGTTACTTACGGGAAGACGATGGAGAACCTTGCGGGATTTGGCGAAGAAGGTGCGGGATTCGATGAGAACCTTGCGAGAAGACGATTCGACGAGCTTCCTGCGGGTCGGCGGAAGAAACCTTCCGCGATTCCTAAGGAATGTGAAGAGTCGGCGGGAATTCTTCCTTAAATGTGATTCTTCTTGATCCTTCGGCGAGAATGGGATCCCTTAATGCAAGTCGCGAAGTTCATGCGATTCGGTTAAATGTTCTATTAGTTGTTTCTAATGTTAAGTTAATTGAAAGTCTTCTAACTATATAGATACTCCTTAAAGCCAAGCTATTAGGTTTTGAGCCGGCTTTTCCATACATTTATTGATGGCAAGGTTTCCAATGATGTATTTTCGTTGCCGAGATTTCCAATGATGTATCTTTGTTAGTTTTCAGTGAATTAATTTATGCCTGCAGATGTTAGTTCTCGAATCTACCAGTGGAATTTCCGATAACTCTTTAATGATGTATCTAAGGTTTATATTCATCATGTTACCCTATCCTTGGATGTGCATACATACACGTATATACAAATATGTATCTGTATATAAAGAGATATATATATAATATATATATATATATATAATATATATATATATATATATATATATATATATATATATATATATATATAATATATACGACTATATATATGTAACTGTCAATGGAAAACGACTCAAGTCTTGGAACTGATCATAAGTACCTGGGATTTTGAGAGTCATCGTTTAGTCCCACAGGTAGAACATATTAGGAGCTCGATGTGAATACGCTCAATTAGATATACATTTGTTATTCCAGACGTTGTTCCAAATTTAGTCTTGAGCCACCTACTGTCTAGTCCCATCATATATTAAGGGAACCTAGACTACCCTGCAAGAAAGAATTACTTTACCTTAGGAACCCAAATCATATGGGTCCTAGGTTGCTGTTAGCATAAGCACTGACTGCCTTCCTTCAGAAAACCTGCCAGGAAGACTACCTCTGTCCCGTGAATGTGGATAAGCCCTTGCCTTTGGCACAGAGGGGTTGTGCCAACAGTCGATGGCAAAGTGCCCCACTTTGCCACAGCACCAACATGGGTGAATGTTGTATCGCCGTTTCCGACCTGATCTAGTGATGAGGTAGTCACGGTCCTAGGTCTAAATGGGATAGAGAAATGATCGCTCACAAAATTCCTCTTCCATTGTGACACGTGGAAGGGTGAAGGAATGCATGTTGTGAGCGTCATGAGGCCGGGAAGGTGGTGCCTTTCTTTCAGGCATCCCCCCTTCCTGAGGCCCATGAAAACTTACACCATGACTTCTATCCTCCCTATCCTGTGTCCTGGTCGTGAGAAGTCTTCTGTGAGCTGGGACATACAGATTCACACCGAGTTGAGCAGTGGCAGTGAATACAAAGGCTCAGGGTGAGCCTTAGGTATTCTCTCATGGGTGGCCACGACGGCCCTTGCACTCCGGGTGTCTCCACATGGGGACAGATCACCCTTGCAGTGACCAAGACTATTCCTGTGGTCATACCTGAAGGCATGATGAGTTGCCTTCCTACTTGGAGTGGGGGGTCGGAATACTGTTTCCCCATTTCTCCACGAATTGATAATCCGGGAGATCCACCCATTTTCTTGCTTTCTCTTTATAGCATCAACCTTGAAAAAGTTTGATACTATTCTTTTCTCATTTTCTAGACTACTCTCTAGAGCTGAGATTTGGAGTCCTTGACCTTGTTGGACGCCAATTGGAGAACCAACAAGATCTTCAGTCGAGCAATCTCTTGAGCTTGCTCCTCAGTAAGTAGGTTGCTTGACTGAAGGGCTCTCTTCAGAGAATCAGAATCTTCTGGAGGAAAGCAGTTCCTGTCTTCAGAAAGTTCAAAAGAGATGGGGCAGGATGAAGAAGTTACCTGCTCTTCAGTGTTATTGTCATTCGAGCCAGTGACCATTGTGTCATCCTCATTAGAGCTGCTTTCCTCACTGGCCTCTTCAGTCTCAGACACGGACACTGGAGCTCTGATGCTGTCCGAGAGATCCTTGCCTTCATCTTCAGAGGTGAGGACCCCCACATAGGCTTCATCCTCTGGTTGACAGCATATTCCAGCTTTCTCTGACCCCCCCATCAGCTCTGAGATCATCTCCCACATAGATTTAGCCGACTTACATCTTTCCAATCTAGAGCGAGAAGCTCCGGACCAGATATCCATGATAATTTGATGAATCCTCTTGTCCAATTTAAATAATGAAAGTTCCGTCTCTGTCATCTCAGCAATGCACATGGGCACTTGGATTCCAGAGTCGGAGGTCTTCATGGAATAAACGGACCCTCTTCCAGGATGAAGATGCTCGAGGATCGATAGCATCCAAGTGATACGACACTCTCATCCTCTAGATGGGATAATAATCCTTTGTGCATGCGGGGAGTTTGAGTGGCGATATCTCATAATCCAGCTTCATGCTTCTGACACTGGTGGCAGTATTCTACAAAAGGTGTTAACCTTTTTGATGAGTAACCTGGCTCTGATACCACTGAAAGTCCACCTAGTGTCAACTAGCTTCACCTATGGGGGGGGGGAATAGGTGACGTGCAGCGTTTTTTGCGGAATTTAAGATTGTACCTGCACAATAAAAATAAACAGCACAGCACACAGAATACACAGGCAATTTATAGTGGTTCCCCGACTTGGGTACATCCACTTTCCCCCTTCGACCTATCTCCCAACAAGGGACGACTCGGTCACTTCTCCAACAGGATTGAAATCCAATCCTTGCACTATCGGAAGAAACCCTTCCACACGTAGGAGTCAACACTCCCACAACCGGGTTGCACCCAACCCTTACAATCACGGAACAACGTTCCTTTACAACACAAGTAAAACTAGAATGTACACGAGATACAAACTTCGTTTGGAGACTAAGATGTCCCTCTTTGTAGACGACGTGTTCTTGACGTCCACTAGGAGTCCATAACCTTAGATCTCTCTTGGAGAGGATCTCCCCAGAACCGGCGGCGGCAAGAAGGGCGGCGGCTAGGTTCACGGGATTGGCGGCGACGACGATGTGCGACTGCTGCTCTTTAGAGATCCAAACTTCGTAGCGAAGCAAGCTAGGTCTACCAACGGTCACACTAGGATCAACCATCTCGATCGATTCAGATGGGGAAGATTTTCCCGATCAACAAATCGAGAGATAAGAGATCTCCGGATAGACACGTGAGACGCTAAGCTTAGCTAGGCTTCTGTCGCAGGAGAATCTGGGCGAAACCACGATCAACCGGCGAACACCTTGTCGCGAGCGGCAGCGGCGGCGGCGGAGCGGAAGCAGCGATTTTAGGGTTCGTCCGTTCTCGCGTATTTCTTATCTTCTTCACAACTTACTGTTCAAAAATACCCATATATTTATACACTGTAGATACTTATAATATGACCGTTGTGGGTCCCACCGTAGAACCCCGAAATCCGGTTCAAACTAGTCCAGCGGCAAGAATCCGGTCCAGCAGCATCCCAAGAAATTGCCAAGTAAAATTCGTCGAGAATCGCAGGTGAGGATTTCTCGATGAATCGGCGAGAATCAGTTAGTGATTCTCGACGATTCGTCGAGAATCAGTTAGTGATTCTCGACGATTCGTCGAGAATCACTAGTGATTCTCGACGAATCACTTGTTGATTCTCAATGAATATAACTCGGTATTCATGATCTGCTCATCGATGGGTTCGGCGAGAATCATTAGTGATTCTCGCCAAATCTTACTTGGCACCGTTTTGAGGTGGCCGGAAGGAGTCGGCGAGAATCACTAATGATTCTCGACGATTCGGCGAGAATCACTAGTGATTCTCATCGAATTATACTTAGACGAATTTTCGTCTTTCCACCCATGAAGTGCTCCTTGACCCATCCTTGCTCCTTGTCTGCTCCTGCACAGTTACAGCCCTGTGCTTGAAAGTAAGTGCACTCCAATAGAGAGAGTACACGTAGGCCAACACACTGATCTACTCAACGAGGGATTATGTCGTGCAGACCCGTGTATATTGACCTACTGCACCCTGACATTGGTGTGCACTTAGCGTGGAATAACTGCAAGCATAACTTAAGAGGTTTCATCAAATACATTGTGAATTCATCTTAGCTTGACAGGTGGCTTCCTCAAATCCAGGTGATTGTGGATACAATACCTAACAAAATCGACAAACTCCGTTCCACGAAAAAGAAAAATTCTTCGAACTGAGCTCGACGAAATAAATTATAGACAGATAATTCGTCGATCTCATCCAGAAGAATCGAAAACAGTTCGTCGAACTCCGTTCGACGAAATGTCTTCTTGAAGCAAAGTTCGTCGATCTCTGGTCGACGAAAATTATTTCCTCACACAGAGAATTCGTCGATCTCCGTTCGACAAGAATCTCTCAAGCTTTCCCTAATTTGTCGAACTCCGTTCGACGAACTCTGGAAAATTCGTCGAATGCAGACAGAAACTAGGTTAACTCTTCTCCATCAATCATTCCCAGTTGATTTATAAAGAACAGATGGGTTTTCTCATCCAATGGCTTGGTGAAAATATCTGCTCTCTGTAGATCAGTAGGAATGTGGATCAAGTTAATTTTCTTTTTGTCCACATTATCTCTAATGAAATGATGTCTTATTTCAATACGTTTAGTCCTAGAATGGTGAACTGGATTTTGTGCTATAGCAATAGCACTAGTATTATCACAAAATAATATTGAATTATTTAAGTTGACACCATAATCTGAGAGTTATTTTTGTATCCATAGCATTTGTGAATAGCAACTACTAACAGCCATGTATTCTGCTTTTGCAGTTGATATAGACACAGATGTCTGCTTTTTATAAAACCAGGAGACAAGTCTCATACTAAGGAACTGACATGTTCCAGAGGTACTTTTCCTGTCCACTCTACATCCAGCATAGTCAGCATCTGAGTATCCAGTTAACTCAAACTCTGACTCTGCAGGATACCAGAGTCCTAGACTAGGGCAACTCTTTATATATCTCAAAATTCTTTTTAGGAAAATAAGGTGAGATTCTTTAGGGTTCACTTGGAACCTAGCACAAAGGCATGTAACAAACATTATGTCAGGTCTGCTAGCTGTTAGGTATAATAGGGATCCAACAATTGCCCTATAATTTTTTTGATCTACAGGTTTCCTTGCTGCATTAGAATCCACAACAGCATTTGTAGCCATAGGGGTTTTCATCCCTGAAGCATCACCCATCCCAAACTTTTTGATTAGATCTTTAGCATACATAGCTTAGGAGAGGAAGATACCATATGGGAGCTGCTTCACTTGGAGACTAAGGAAGTAGGAAAGCTCACCCATGCTCCTCATCTCAAATTTTGAATGCATGAGGTCAGCAAACCTCTTGCACAATTTGGGATCAGTAGACCCAAAATTAATGTCATTCATATATATTTGTACTAACAATATTTGGTCCTTATGATATCTAGTGAAAAGTATTTTATCTATGGTTCCTCTTGTAAATTCATGCTCTAAAAGAAAGCTTGCTAGGGTCTCATACCAAGATCTTGGAGCTTGCTTTAAACAATAGAGATCTTTATGCAGTTTAAAAACAAAAGAGGATTGAGTTGGAGAGATAAAACCTGGAGGTTGTTCTACATAAACCTCTTCTTGAAGTACTCCATTTAGAAATGCACTTTTGACATCCATCTGGTAGACCTTGAATCTCTTGTAACCTGCATAGGCAAGGAATATCCTAAAGGCCTCTAACCTTACAATAGGGGCAAAGGTTTGGTCATAGTCTATTCCTTCCTCTTGTTTGTAGCCATGAGCAACAAGCCTAGCTTTGTTCCTTACTATGTTGCCTTGAGCATCCAACTTGTTCCTGTAGACCCATTTGGTACCAATAACTAGGTAGTTATGGGGTCTTGCAACCAAATCCCAAACTCTACATCTCTCAAACTAATTGAGTTCCTCTTGCATTGCAATGATCCAGTGGGGATCTTGCTCTGCCTCATGTATGGTGAGAGGTTCAATTTGAGAGAGAAATCAGGCATGCATCAAGTCTTGGTTGAGTTGATGCCTTGTCTGTAC
The DNA here is from genome assembly GCA_039583875.1 of Platanthera guangdongensis. Lineage (NCBI taxonomy): Eukaryota > Viridiplantae > Streptophyta > Magnoliopsida > Asparagales > Orchidaceae > Platanthera > Platanthera guangdongensis. The sequence goes on from CM077152.1 coordinate 166,890,887, forward strand.
ACCTACTGAGATGTATCCAATCACCTGAGATCTGGAGTGATCTCTAAGTGTGACAAGATCAGTTGGTGGAGTTGGTTGAGCAACATCTTCAGTATTTAATTCCTCTTGGGGAATGATACTAACTGTTGGGGGAAGTTCAGCCACTTCCTCTTGACATTCCTCATCACTATCTTCAGCATCCTATGGAGTGGGATGGTTTGATACCTCTTGGGTAAGGTTCAGTCCATCCATAGACTCACACAGTGGTGGAACCTGCAAAGAGCTCATGGTAGAAATTTCTTTCTCCTTGTATGACATGTTAGTCTCATCAAAAGATACATGAATAGATTCTTCAAGTTTAAGAGTTGATTTATTATACACCCTATAAGCTTTACTGATCATGGAGTATCCCAGAAATACTCCTTCATCATCTTTAGCTTGAAATTTTGCTATGTATTTCTTGTCATTATTGTGAATGTAGCAAATACAACCAAAGATTTTGAAGTAATCTACTTTAGGTTTCTTCCCTTTGAGTAATTCATAGGGAGTCTTGCCCTTCAGTTTATGTATCAAACTTCTATTCAACACATAGTTGGAGGTGTTCACTGCCTCTGCCCAAAAGGATAGATGAAGGTGAGCATCTGACAATAATGTAGTAGCAGATTCAATAAGGGTTCTATTTTTCCTTTCAGCTACCCTATTTTATTGAGGAGTTCTAGGAGCTGACAAAGTGTGCCTGATCCCTTCACTTTGACAGAACTCTTGCATAAGAAGAGAATCAAACTCTGTCCTATGATCACTTTTGATCAGGGCAATGTGAGTGTTGAACTCAGTCTGTATGCATTTGAGAAACTCTGTCAAACACTTAAAGTTATCAGACTTCTTCCTCAGAAAAAACCCCCATGTGAATCTAGCGAAGTCATCTACAACCACTAAAGTATAAGATTTCCCTTCTATGCTTTGTACTGCGATGGGTCCAAAGAGATCCATGTGTAACATATATAAAATCCTAGGTGAATCACTCTTATTAAGTGACTTGAAATTATTTTGGGTTTGCTTGCCTAATTGACAAACCCTGCAAAGTCCTTCCTTCTTGTAGGGGCTAGAAGGTAGTCCTCTAACAAGGTTGTCCTTGGATAGCCTAGCAATGGTTCTAAGGTTTATATGTCCTAATCTTTTATGACATAGTTCATTAGGTCTACAAATCGAATTAAACAGGCATATATCTACCTTAGTTGAAAGGAAATCTACAAGATAGATGTTACCTTTCCTTTTACCTGTCAACACAGTTATGTTGTTCTCTGATTTGATCTTGCATAAGGATTTGCTGAAAGTCACTTGGTAGACTTCATCACACAGTTGACTGATGCTGATTAAGTTGTGCTTCTGTCCTTCCACATAGGCTACCTTCTTGAATGTGACTGTGCCAATCTGGACTGCACCATATCCTTTTGTTAGTCCAAAGTTTGAATCACCAAATATTACTTTGGGTCTAAGATTGGATTTGAAGGATGTGAAATTGTCCTTGTTTCCTATCATATGCTTTGAGCACCCACTATCCAGATACCATTGCTGCTTTGATGTTGGATAGGTATTCACCTGCACATAAAACAATTTACTTATTTTTGACCCAGTTTACCTTGGGCCTAGGTTGATAACCTTTGAATTCAGAAATAAAAGACATCTCTGGTTGACTCTTATAGCCTTCAGGATGATATCTCCTTCGAGGTATTATCCATTCAGTATAAGGGTTAAATCTTTGAGATGTAGGACCTCTAGGATTGAAGTTTGATTTGCCCTTGAAAGATTTTTCAAAACTCTGATCTCTGTTCAACGATCTCTGAGCTGAGTTCGACGATCTTGGGTCAGATCGTCGAGCTCCGTTCGAAGATCGACTGTGCCAGAGTTCAGGGTTCAGAGATCGTCGACCTGAGTTCGACGATTTAGCCTGAGATCGTTGATCTTCATTCGACGATCATCTAGCTCCATTTGACGAATTCTGTTGAACTCTTGTTTTCTTAGTTAAGTCAGAATTCTTCCTAGCTACCTCTACAACTCCCTTACCTTTATCAGAGATAAATTTGATTGGGGTTGTTAATACTATAGGTTGGCTGGATGAAGCACCCAAGCCCAGTGTACTATTGAATCTTGAGTTCCCTGTGCTTGTGATGTCCATTAGTTTGATACTTCTCCCATTAAGGGATTCTTTAAACGTCTTGGCCTTTGATAGTTCACTTTTCAGTGAGGCTATCGGCTCCCTACAGCATTCCAACTCCTCAGAGAGTTTGAGGTTATCTGATTTTAAGGTGCTTTGTTCAGATAGTTGATTTCTGAGAGAAATAATTTCTTTTTCAGGTTTTAATAGATCTAAACAAAGTGCTTAAATTCACATTTAAAGTCCTCTGAATTAAAATCAAATGAGTCTATTACCTGGTCCTCTTCAGATTGAGTCTCTGATTCAGATTCTGACTCTTCTGCATCAGAATTTTATTGTGAAGCATTGATAGCCATCATGCAGAATTCTTTTTCTTCAGCATCATCTTCATCATCACTTGAGCTGGATGAAGCTTCAGATTCTTCTTCTGTCTCACTCCAAATTTTAGCTACAAACCCCTTCCTGGTGTGTTGTTCTTGCTGGAGGAGGGTTTGTCATTGCTGTTCTTCCTGAAGACTTTGTCTTTTCTTCTTTCTTTCCTGTCCTTTTTGTCCTTATACTGATTTTCTGGACAGTCAGACACCATGTGGCCTGGTTTCCTGCATCCAAAATAAATAATCTCTTTGTTATTTGATTTGTCATACCTTGGCTTGTCATGCTCTCTGTATGATCTTTTCCTGAAATCCTTCTTGGCCATTTTATAGAATCCTCTGGCCAGTAAGCTTAGCAGCTCTTCATTGCCTGTACTTTGTCTTCAGGCTGATCTTCAATGACTTTGAAAGCTATTGATTTTTTCCTTTCTTGTAGCTGGTGAGGCAGCCTTCTGCTCTTCTTCTCTATTCTTGATGAGCAGCTTATAAGACTTGAGCTTGCCCAAGAGAGCTTCAGTTGTGATCTCATTTAGGCTTCTGGCATCCTTGATTGGCCAGATCCTTGAGTCCCAAGTGCTTGGGAAGCACAATAGGATTTTATCATTGATCTCAGTCAATGAGATCTCTTTGTCCAATATTTTCAGCTCATTGACTATGAGACTGAGTCTATTATACATATCTGCTACTGACTCAGCTTCTCCTTTCTTGAAGTTCTCATACTGGGTTATGAGATGAGATCGTCTATCTTTTCTCGCATCAGCAGATCCATAGACTATCTCAGATAGCTTGTCCCAAATGTCCTTTGCTGAGTTGCATTCATCTACCTTTTGGAATATTTCATCAGACATAGTCTGGGCTAGAATGTTCATAGACTTAGCATCTGCAACTTTCCATTTCTTGATTTCTGCTTCTGTTCCTGAAGGAGGTGGAACAACACTTGTACTTATATTTTCTGGGGGTCTTGAACACACTGTCAAAACAGAATTGAAAATGTCTTCATCAATAGAGTTCATGTACAATCTAATCCTTGCCTTCCAAAGTGCAAACTTAGATAGATTGCACACTGGAGGTCTGGTGCTAGCATAATCATTGTTTTGGTCCATGTTCTGTGAAGAAGTGAATCTAGTAACAAACATAAACAAACAGATCTAACTGGAAGGATCTTTGGGTTCAGGTGTTAGCATGTGTAACCACTAAGGTGTGGTATTTTAACCAACCTGGAAGATTTGGTATTTTTAACCAACCTCCCTCTGATACCAATTGAAAGTGCAGGTTAGATCTGATATACTCTAGAGGGGGGGGGGGGTGAATAGAGTATGGTGCTTACTAAAAACTTTTTACAACTGTTGTTGTATACCTAAGTGAACAAGGAAGCAAATAACATAAAGTAAACACAACAACTAACTAAACACAGATTAATCACAGACCACAGCCAGAAAACAAAAGAGAATAAGCAACCAAAAGACACAAGGAGTTATAGTGGTTCCCCAATCAATCTGGGTACATCCACTCTTCTATCACCCTAGGTAGGAATCCACTGCAGGATGAGTTGATCAGGTGTCTTGGGCACCAATGAGTTTTGATCATGTCCCCAAAAACCAAACCCTCAAGTCTTTTGGAAGGAGACTTGCAACCAGAATAATTTTGAAGGGATTTAAAACCCTGTGCAAGAATTAGAGAGAGGGTGATAATGTCTTCTCTGTCAACAGTCAGAGAGAAGACTTGTGGATTAATGTAGCAGATCTTGCTCCCCCTGAGATCTTGAATTAGTCAGGAATGCTGGAGCACTACTTCAGGGTGATAGGCCTTCAATGACCTAAAATGCCTGGACCAGAACTGCTTCAGGAACTTCTTTTGACTGATAAAGTTCTATTGTCCTTTGAAGTTGTCCTGAGAATAGAAAGAAGAAGACTCTTGATTGAATTTGGTTCTTCTTCTTCTTCTTCAAAAGTTCTCTGGTCAAGGCTGATTGCAGTCAAGAACATTAGATTTGAGAATGTTTTGTTCTTCTGCAATTTCAGAGTATTTTCTATACTGTATTCTTGAACTCTATCACTGCTTCATACTGTTCTCTTCCTGTGTGTCTGTATTTTTTTGTGTATCTGTTGTATCTCTTACTGAGGAATATTCAAACTTTTGAATGTCGAGTAGTAATTACAATCGGCCTTGGAAAGAATCAACAATCAATGAATTTCCTAACTGTCCCATGGAAAAATGGCATGTGATCGTCCATAGTCAATGCACGTTCTAACGGTAACATTCCGAGAAGATCTGGCATTAAATGTTCAGGAATCAGTGCCAAGAAATGGAACGGGAACCTTGAAGAAAACCTAATCTGGATTCGTCGAACAAAGAACACAATTCGTCAAACTGCACTTGTGTTCATCGAGCTGAGCTTGAGTTCGTCGAGCTGAGCTTGAGTAAGTTTGTCGAACAGACAATCTTCATTCATCTGATAGACAGTCTTTATTCGTCGAGTTGAGAATCAAATTCGTCGAGCTGAGAAAAGTTCTAGACTTAGACAAAATACTCTGCATCTGCTGAAATGCTGTGTCGACATAAATTGGTGTCGACAGATTGATCTTGGTGTCGACACAAATCCTCTGGTGTCGACATAAGCTGGTGTCGACTGAAATCCTTGTGTTGACATAAGTTAATGTCGACTGAAATCCTGGTCTCGACACAAGTTGACTGGTGTCGACACAAACCCTAAGTGTCGACACAAAATCTCTGAGTCCAGAAATCGTCGAGTAGAGATTATCATTCATCGACCTGAGAAGCTGACTTCGTCGACCTGAGAAGCTACGAACTTGAGGTCCAAGTTCGTCGAGCTCAGAATATAATTCGTCGACCGAAGCATGAAGCTGGACGTAGAAAAATTTGAATTTCTCCTGACTTTGGCTTGATGTAGAAACTGAGTTTTCGTCGAACAGAGAACATAGATTGTCGAGCTCAGCACTAAGAATTGCCTCACGATCGTTGAGCGCAGAACTCCTTTCGTCGAGCTGAGTTCGACGAACATCGAACTCACTTTACTTAGTCTTGAAAAACCTGTGAGTCTGGAGTCTCTGAGGGTCTTGTTGAAAGCTGGTCCATCTGGAGTTGAGCCTAAGGACTTAACCTAGACTCTAGGACACAAATTGACCCTGTCTATACAAGATGGGTCACATCCTAAGTCAGTGAACCTAGCCCAAATCAACTAGGGATCCAACACACAATATCTCGACGGAGCCCTTGAGTTCCTCTTTCAAGGAGTGGACTTCATCTCTGAGAGGAAGTAATTTTGCAATTTCTTCCTTCATATTCATTTCTATTGCCTTGAGGGAGGAAATCTCCTTTAACTGCTTTTAGGCTACCTTACGACATTCTCGAAAGGCTTTAAATGGTGCTTATGCTGAGCCATCAATTTTGATTTGTCCTCATCAGAAGAGTAGTCTTTATGACCATTAGTCGACGTTTTAGAATCAGAGAGTATGGTGTGTGAATTTACCTTCCCGTGGTACTCTGAGTTGCCCACTTACTCATCTGATTGTGCCATAAGCACAAAATAGGCTTCCTCATTTTCTGAGCTCAACTCACTCGAGTCACTGCCCCTGAGAGCCTTTTACTTCTTGGTGACAAAGATCTTTTACTCTTTTATTTTTCCCTTGAAGGATCTCTTTTCTTCCTTCTTGGAACTATCCTTCTTCATATAAGGACACTCTATAATTACCAAAGTTTGTTTGATTTTGATTTATACCTGTCCTCCTTATTGTAGATTTTCTTCATTCGATCACCATCACGACGTGATCTCCTAGAGTCTAAAGAGGATGACCAATTTTTCATTTGTCTCCTCTTGCTCAGTAGTTGAGAAATACATGTTGAATGGCCATGCAGAAGTCAAAGTACAGATTGGCAAGCTTGACTCCAAGCTTGATTCTTGGTTCATTCAGGGTGGGCAAGCCATTGTTTGCACGATGTGCGCCCTTAAGGACAACTTGGACGTTTTGAAAAATGTGGATAACAATGCTCTTACCATGATCGATGCTCACAATTGATCGATGACACATTTTGACACATGTATGGTGAACTATGCAAATGCTATCATTGCAAAAGCCAAAAAGGGGGAGGTTGCCCTTACAGCTAAGGTGGATGCGGTGGGAACTTCCATGATGGAGAACTTCAAGCAATCAAATGACTACAGTTTTGAAAACTATATGCGTCTATATAGTTAGTTGACAAGATTTCATGTAACTGTTATGCATGAACCAATACATGATGAGGTTCATCATGCTCTAGATTATTCTCAATATTGGTCAGACAAACAAGATTTTTACCAAGTCAGTGCTGTTGTGATTCCAGAAACTCAGGTGACTGAAGATGTCCCCCTCCAGTTTACAAGAGAAGAATATATGCAGAAGGCTCATCGACAGCGAGGTCAGAGCCTAATAGAGAGATGAAGGAGGTGTGGAGTCATACTTCCAAAGGGATTATCTTAGGCACCTTCTCCTTGGTCGATATTGGAGGTGAAAAACTAGAACTCTACTACGATTAAGAGGAATGGAACAAGTATAAGCTAGCATGTACTAAGAGGAGGATACATTTCAGAAATCACAGGGATGTTAATCCAATGCCTCCAGCCCCTCCAAAGTATTTTCCAAAGCCAAGGGTGTATTTTGCAAGGCAACAACTGAAGAGGCAGGGCAAGCAGACCTGATATTCATATGTGTTTTATTTTGAGTGTTTTGGGTTGCCCCCCCCCCCCAAATAATGAACACTATTGATATATATATATATATGATTTTTATATCTTGACTGGGAATGCATTTTATATCTAATCTTAATTATCTTTTAAGTTTTAATATTTTATTATTTGTTATGTGCAATTCACCTTAGCTTGTAGGATTTTGGCTTCTTCAAATTGGGGGATATTGTTGGGTATTGCGTCCACAATAACCCTGATTTGAAGAGGGGTCCTGTCAAGCTAAGATGAATTGTGATTGTATTTGATGTTGCCATTTAGTTATGTACTTGCATGTCTACATTGCCAAGCACACACTAATGTCAGTTTATAGTGGGTAAGTATACACATGACTATACAATGTAATCATTCATTGTGTAGGCTAATGTTTTGGCTTATGTGTAATCTCTCTATTGAGGTGTACTTCTATTCCAAATATAGGAGAAGGATCAAGGAAGGACAGATACTTGGATTCACGGGGACATGAATTTTACCCAAGTAAAATTCGGCGAGTATGGTAAAGGATATTCGTCGAAATAATCGAGTATACCCATTGATACTCGTCGAATTTATCGTGTATACTTACCAACACTCGTCGAATTCGTCATATGTACTTAGGTTAAATTCTCTGTGAATTGGAAAAATAGTTAAGTAAAATTCATCGAGTATCATCAACTATACTCGTCAAATTCATCGAATGTATCTAACGATACTCACCGAATTCATCAAATATACTTGACGATACACGCCGAATTCGTTGAATTATCCCGACGTTACATTTCTGGATTTCCTAAGGCAAAAACATCGTATAGATGGCATCGTGTGCTTCAACAGCATTGAGTCTGCTAGTCTATACTCGACGAATTCGTCGAGTATACTAGCTGATATTCGACAACTTTGTCGCGTATGGCTTGAGCCTTGGCATCGAGTGACTGGTTGGCTGTGTAGTATTTATCTAAGTCCTTTTCGTCGAATTTCATCTGTCTAGGCATCGAGTGAGTCAGGTGCACTAACCAATACTCACCAAATTCATCGATTATGATCTTCGCTTTGGCGTTGAGTGGATAGCTGGCCTGAGCTGAATTTCACCTGGTCATTTTCGTCGAATTTCAATAACCAATCTACGAGTATACTAGCGATACTCGAAGATACTCGACGAATTTGACTTGTGTTTTTTTCCTGACAGTTTTTCATTTTTCGGCTTGGAACGGTTCGACCATGCACAATGTTTTCATGGTTTCATTTTTGGAATTTCTTTATATCCATTGGAAGGGGGATCTCTATAAATAACTAAGGAGAATTACTTTCCAATAATAATCATGCTCTTGATCTCAAATAAAAAAACGAGAAAACTTTCCGAGATCGGAAATCCGTCGGCTAGGCTAGAGAGGTTTTCGTGATTCGTTCGATCGACCATCGACGTGCAGTGCGATTCGATCTTCTTCGACCAATACGACTGGATTTCTTCTCTCTAAACATCTTTATTACTCCAGTCCTAGTCGTTTGAAGATTCAAGAGTCGAGATTCAAGATATTCCAAAATTTGATATTCCGAGTTCTCCAAGATTTCCAAGATCATTTATTTTCGAAGAACGACGACATGAAGCTTTCAGATCTTGGCTAAGTTTGTGTAAAATATTGTTGTAAAATATTAATTTACATTTGTAGGAGATTTTCTCCTAGTTGTTGATCCGTTTGTGGATCGAGTTGTAGATCCGCTTGTGGATCGAGTGGCAGATCCATTTATGGATCGTGTCATAGATCCAATTGCAGATCAATTGGTAGGAGCGGCGTCTCCTAGCTTTAGGAGTTGTAGCTCTGAGGTGTAAGATTTGTGGAAATCTGAGTTTGGTTAAGTAGCTGAATCTAGCCCTTCATGGTAGATAGGCGAGGCGGGAAAGTATACGTTCCCAACTCGGGGAACCACTATAAATCTCGGTGTTTGTGTGCTTAATTTTTAAGTAATTTTTATTTCGCGAAAAGACAAAAAAATCACTTATTCACCCCCTCTAGGTGATTTAGGTAGACGCTAGATACTTTTAATAGTGAGCAGTCTGATCATTTATGGCAGATAGTTCACAAATTATGAGCTGAATGATAAGTTCTTGAGATCTCTTAACAAGGAATAATATATCAAGATATGTTCCATTAGGGAGGTTGGTATCCTAGCCAACACTATGCCTCAAAACCTGATTGGGAAGCTGTTGTCTCATGAGATACAGTTGAACTCCAAAGGGGCAGAAGAAGATGCTGCCAGAACTCTCAGCAGAGAGAAGGCTATGGCCTTCAGAGCTGAAGCCACAAGGAGGAGCAGGGAAAAGATTCCATCTCCACCAAGAAGAGCTGCAGAGTCTGAGTGCTCAGATCCCTTCTCCTCAGGAAATGAAGTGTCAGATGGTGAAATGACCATGTTCTCCAAACATTTCAATAAAATGTTGAATAGGATAATATAGTGGAAAAACAAGTGCTCTTCAAGCTATACCTTAAGAAGGCTTATATCAGCATGAAGAAGTCCAAAAAAGACCCCTTTGGGAAAGGCATGATTCTAAGCAGAACAAACATATTAAGACTAATGTTGTTTGATATTGTTAAAACAGAAGTGGACATGTCATTGCTGAGTGTCCAATCAAGAGGAGGGATAATAAGAAATATAATGACAAGAAGAATTATAAGGACAAGAAGGCTGAAAAGAGCTTCTTGGCCAAGAACAAAATCAGCTTGTCAGATAGTGATTTCGAGTCTTTAGATTCAGAGGAAGAAGATGCCTACATTAGTTTCATTTCTATTAAAGTGGAGGCTAATCATCCAGGTGCCTCAATTGGCATAAGAGCTCCAAAATACTCTGTTGACAATGACTATAAAGAGGATGATGATTTTAGCCTCATGGCCCTGGCTGAAGACAATTAGGACAACTCTGTTCCTAATTAGGTACACTCTCTCCCCAACTCTCCTTCTGTATATGAGACTGGCTCAGGCTCTGAAGCATCCATGTCATCCAATAGGGATGATGAATTATAGTCTGATGATGATGTAAATCAACTGATTGATAAGTATGGTGCTATTATGGATGCTCTGAAGAAGAGCATGAAGCTTGTCAGAAGACAAGCTGAGGAGATTGCCTCTCTTCAGCAATCTACTTCACTGTAGTCTGAGTCAGCTCCATTGCTAGCTCAGATGAGGAGGGAAGTCAGTCAACTGAAGACAAACTCAGTGATCAGAATTGACACCATTAGATAGAAGAACAAGATCATCAGGGATCTTGAAGAGAAGCTCCTTAAAGAGAGGATGCTAGTGGCTGAATTTTCTAAGACCAAAATAGTGTTGCCACTAATTGACTCCTTCACCTCTCAAAAGGATACGATAGGTTTGGGGTTTAAGTGGAATACTAGAGCTGTCTATTTTAAAGGGAAAGGAAAAGCTCCAGTTTTCCTCAGACCATCTTTTAGAAGGTAACTCTCCCTTCTAATAGTTATATCCATGATAGTATGTATGGTCAATAGAACAATGGTTGATCTTCTTATAAGGATACATGTGTATCTTATAATGGAAGAAGAAAGGGTATGGGATTGAGTGCATTGAAGGCTACCCATGAGGAAATCCAAATGGCCCATCATAGATCATTTGTGTTTGGTGCTCTAGCTCCTACTCTCAAGGGCATGGCTATGGCCAATCCCCATGTTCCTTCAACAAATAGCAAGACTACGAGAAAGTCAGTAAGTAAGTCTCACTTGGATTTTTCTGATGCCATCAACACCATATCAGCTGCAAAGAAGAATCTGATGGTGTAATTCAAAATAAACCTAGTGTACCTACTGACATACTTACTTTCAGTCAAATTCTTGCTAAAAGAAACAGGAAGAAGGTTGTTGGTCTCCCCTCTAAACAGATAAAAATTGATAGATTACATACTTTAAAGGCTGTTCAGAAGTGGAGATAAAATATCCATGAGTGTTGGTGTTGTGTCAAGGTGGATCACTTTGTCGTAGACTATTAACACAACCTAAGTGTGCCAAGGGCAACGACGAGTCTTCCTGTCAGGGCTGCATTAAGTAGACATAGTCATTCTCAAGCTAACATGAACCAATTACCCAAACATTTTTGGGTTCCTAATATAAATTAATCTGTGATTGCAAGATAGTCCAAGTAACCATAAAATACCAATATGGTACTTGGATAGTGGATGTTCCAGACATATGACTGGAACAAGGAGCCATCTAAAGGATTATACTCCAGTGAGGGATGGACCAAAAGTCATCTTTCATAGTTCAGATAGAGGAGTTACCAAAAGCTATTGTGTTTTAGGTAGGAGTTTCTTAACTCTGAGTTGTTAGAGTGAGATTCACTCTAAGGAGTAGGATCCTGAGGGATCTGAGGTGTAAGCTCAAGGAGCCGAGGGAAATGAGTTAGTCAAATCTAGCATACTATTAGATAGGTGGAGGGGGAAAGTGGATGTACCCTACATAGGGGAACCATTATAATTTCTGGTGTGTTGTTGTGACTCTTGAAAGCTAACAACTAATTCTAACACAGATCTTGAACAAAGCTTAAAAGATTCAAAAAGATTTAAAGCAAACCTATTCACCTCCCTCTAGGTGTGTAGTTACTCTTGAACAAAGACTTTTCAGTGGGGTCGGGATTCCAGTACACCGATGATATGCTTTGAGTGCACGGGACCTGTGGTCGTGTGTGTCATAGTCTATAGTGGATTTAATGTATATAGACTACCATTCTGCTTGTTTACAGGGAAGGAGCATTGTCGCCTCGAATGATGGGTGGGGTCATTATAATTTGGTCAGCTAATGCTGACAATTGCCTTATTTTGCCACATATTGGTGGGTGTTTCTTATTCAGGTGATGGAGAGTCAAGTGGAAAGAAGTGGGCTGAAGTCCCTTATGTTGTGTTGGATGACCCACAAAGGTCCAAAGGCAAATCTTTTACTATTGTCATGTGTGGCTGACCTTTGTGTCGATATTTATAAAACACTATTGATGGTAAAATAGTTTGCAAGGCCTTAATGCCAAATTCTATGTATTTTGATTATCATTCCTACTTGTTGGTTAGTGGACATTCCTGGTGTTAGAATGTAAATATGAATTAGAATGCATGTGTGATTTGGATTCAATGCATAACTCTGCTGATTGTTTGTGGAATATAGCGTGGGACCCCAACTAGACCTTCTATTATATTCCTCAAGATGGATGGAGGTGTTACAAGAAATATGAGACAAGCCACAGACTTTAAGTCAAGCAAAACGCGCAACTACAGCTTTTGAGCACCAACAAAAACCGCCGAAGCACTCAGAGCATAACGCTCCCTACAACAACTAATAAAATATCCAACACCTAGTGTAGTGGCCTATTGTCATAACCCGCATTTTTACCGCCTTAAAGATATATCAGAGTAAGGTAAAATGCGCGTCATGATGCCACGTCAGTAGGGGATAACTGTGGACGCTCAGGCAAAACTCCTACTTATCACATAAAGAAAGATCTTTAAGTCATTTAGAGACAGATCCAGTTTAAGTGAAACAGTTAGTCATATCCCTCGGCTTAGTGGATCATCAAGTCCATGAGAATAATAGTTATACGCAGCGAAAAATATTTCTTTTACAAGATTAGACATCCTACATGAGTGAAAATTTCCCCAAAGGACAACTCATGGTATGCAAGCTCTAGGTTTATAATAGTAGTAAACATAGCTTTTTACGATCACTAAATATAGTGATTTAGCATTTTAAAACATGCAATCCATGAAGTAATAATAGTAGTTTTGTACTTAAAAATACCTATCATGTAATTCTAGCATAAAACAACCTAGATAACAAGTAATCCAAACATTCTGAAAGAAAACAAGTAGCAGCTAGCAAAAGTATCCAAAATCAACCATCCTGTGGCCGTCAACAATCAGACACAAACCCACATAAAACAAAATTATGTCTGGACTAGGTAAAGTAAACTAAAATAACAAACTACCTCGCAATGGAGAGGTCAAAACCATAGCCTATACTGTTGCTCAGGAACTCCAAAACCATCTCGTCTACCAGCTATAACTCTGAACTTGAGGCATTCCAAACGCAGAACACCTCAACAAGAAAGTACAAGTGATGGCAGAAAAGTAAGTGAAAAGTAAACATAGGTCAAAGGGGTACCAACCCAAGACCAAAAATACTGAAGTAAAGTACAAAAGTAAGGTACAAAAACTCAGAAAGGAACACTTACGTGAATCGTCAAGTTCAACAAAAGTACCACAGATGCATATGACTATAAGGGGAAAAATCACTATTAAATTATTGGGAAGAATAGAAAAACTCTATGAGCCACCTGTGGTTAAATCTACCCAAAAACACGGGAAGTGTTGTCACTCATCCGGACACACCCCCCATAGATATATTACTCGTCTAATTACGGGGGAGTCTCAAACACTCCACCATTCACCGCAAATGCCCAAACACCCGGTAGAGTTCCATAAGGGATTAATCATTGCAGCGGTGGTTTCGCCCACTAATAATACATGCAAAGATGAAAACCATGACCATCACAATCCGTAATGACCCTGTTTTAGAGCCCAGAGGCCTACCACAACCCTTCCTAGGCCTGGTTGCTTGTCTCTCCCCAAGGCATCGCTACGAAGGAAACCATGATATAAATCTCAAGACTTGTCACATCAGATTCTACTAAACATATCTAGATTTAAGAAACGGTTGACCAAACTTTAGGAAGGATTTACAATCCTATATAAACTCTAACACGTCCTACCTAATAGTTAAGGAACGGTTGAAAGTGCAAGATTCAACCACATCATCAAAAGATATACCACTTTACAAGAGTAGATTAGCAAAATCAAGAACATGTAAATACAAGTAGATTTTTACAAAGGACTAATACATCACAATAATCAACAAGTTATTAATGATAGTGACAACAAGAAGTTAGAAATTTCAGTAGATCGGGAGAAAGAAGTGAAGAGGGTAGTAAAACCATCACTTGCCTTAGTTTTGCCTGAGAAGACCTCCAAATTGCACCATGACGTAGATCGAGACTAAAGAAGACGGGGGAAGTCGAAATCTAAACAAAGATGGCCAATATAGAGGTTAGGGCCAAAAACCCTAATGAGAAAAGCACAAGAAATGGGGAAGAATTTACCACGACGACGTAGCTCTTATTGAGAGCTTTCCGGATCTATGTTCGGATCAAGATTTCGAGCAGCGGAGCACTGTCGGCAGACACCAGAAGATTCACGAACAGACTTTCTCTCTCTCGCTCATGCCTCTCTGGTTCGGGAAGGAGGAAGTACTGCTTAAGGAGGAGAAGAAGTTTTTTCTTCTATATATATATATGTATATATATAATATTGAAATAAATAAAATATTGGACATTACACTTAAGTATATGAAACAGGATCGACTGAACCAGAAATCTTGACATGAAGTATGAATTTCTCGAGTGGAATGAAGATTTCTCAAGAACAGAAGGAAGGTTTCTCGAGAACTAAAGAATATTCTCGGGTATGGAAGAAAGGCTTTTCGAGAACAAGTATAAGTACTACTCGGGAACAATGGCTCATGTTCTCGAGTATAAGGTAGAGTATTCTGGAGAACAAGATGATCTTTTCGATAACAAGTAGAAGTACTACTCGGGAACAATGACTTATGTTCTCGAGTACAAGGTAGAGTCTTCTCGAGAACAAGATGGCCTTATCGAGAACAAGGGAAGATCTGGAGTACAAAAAGGGACTTCTCGAGAATAGACTATAGACTTCTCGAGAAGGGCTTCTGGACAACTCGAGAATGACAAATCAATTTCTCGAGAACAAAAGAGAACTTCTCAAGAACTAAATAAAACATGTTGAGTACTAAATAAATTTCTTGAGAACTAAATAAACTTCTCGAGAACTAAGACTGCATTTCCTGAGAACAAGAGGGTGCATCTCGAGAACAAAATGTGCATTTCTTGAGAGCTTCAAGACCTCTCGGGAACTAGAGGGATTTTCTCGAGATGAAGCAGGACTTCCTGTGAACAGAGACATCATTTCTTGAGAAGGAATATAAAATTCTCGGCAACAGCTCCCGACTTCTCAAGAGAAGAGACTGTTCATCACGAGTACAAAACATGTTTTCCCAGAATAAGTAGGAAAATATCAGAAATTTAGATTTGACTATTATTCCAGGATAAATTGCTGACCCTATGAATTTAGCAGCGAAGACAACACTAGAATCCGACGCTCCATTCTTGAGACACAAAAATCAAATGCTTACTATAAACATATATGCCATAAATTTAATTCTTCCAACAAGAAATCATTCAATCCCATCGAAAACTCAAAAAATCTGGTCAAACAGATCCAACAGACGCGAAAACGCACTAACGGTGCAGTGTCATCAATAAGATGTAAAAAAGGTGACGCCCAGTCGCCATAATTATGATGACACCAAATCAAATAATAACATCGGAAAATCGACAGAGTTATAGTCACCCCCCTAAAAAGAAGTTTCGTCTCGAAACTTATCACAACATTAAAACCAAACCAAAACGAAAAACTAAATACCACAAAAAACATGAAGACATACCAGAACTAAGGGAAGAGATGCAGATGAGATTCCCTCATCGCCGACATCTTGATTTCACCAGAGAATTTTAACCATGGTGATGGTCTTTCTTCGCAACACTCGATATTGAGATTCCAAAATACGAACTGGCTCTTCCACGTACGTTAGTTTGGGCTGAATCTGGGGCACCGAGTCAAGGACTTGACAAGCACTACGAACACACTTCCGCAATTGGCTCACATGGAACACATCATGGACACCAGGGAGGGTAGCATGTAAATCCAGCCTATAAGCTAACACTATGATGTGCTCAAGAATCTGAAAAGGTCCCACATATCGGGGATCTAACTTGTGGTTCCTTCCAAATCTTTTAACACCTGGCATCGGAGAGAATTTCAGAAAAACCGAGTCCCGAACGACGAACTCAAGATCGAACCTTTGTCGATTAGCATAAGTCCCATAACGTTCTTGTACTATACAGAGCTTCTCATGAATATAAGTTGCAACACAATTCATCTATTCAAGGGCTCCTGGACCTAGTGGCGATCTCTCACCAACCACAGCCCAAAACAAAGGTATCCTACAACTCCTACCATACAAGGCCTCAAATGGGGCCATCTGCAGACTCTCTTGATAACTATTATTGTATACGAATTCCATGAGTCTGAGACGCTCATCCCAAGCACCACTGTGATCCAATATGTAACACCTGATCATATCTTCCACGATCTGATTTACTCTTTCCGTCTGACCATTTGTCTGCGGATGATATGCAGTGGAATACCTTAAATCCGTACCCAACCTCTCATGTAAACTCTTCCAAAAGTGAGACGAAATCTGCAGTCTCGATCTAATACAATGCTAACAGGCACTCCATGTAATCTGATGACTCCAATAAGGGTATAACTCAGCTATCTTCTTCATAGAATACCCAATCTTAAAGGGAACAAAGTGAGCACACTTAGTCAATCTATCCACTATCACCCAAACAGAGTTGTGCCCACGGGGAGATCTTGGTAAACCGATGATGAAATCCATCGAAATACTCTCTCACTTCCATGTTGGAATATCAAGCAGTGTCAATTTTCCACCAGTCCTTCTATGGTCAGCCTAAACACGCTAACACGTATAACATTCTGACACAAACTTTGCTATATCATTCTTCATTCCCGACCACCAAACAATTTTCTTTAGATCTTTATCCATTTTTGTGGAACCAGGATGGTAGGCAACACTGGAACCATGAGGTTCATTACAAATTTTAGCCTGAATGTCACCAAAAGCGGGAATACAAAATCTACCATGATATCTCAGAGTGTTTAGCTCGTCCAAAGAGAAATGAGGTAGCTCTCCTTTCTCAGTTCTATTCCAAAGATGCAACAAATTAGGGTCATCCTTCTGGTGCGCTCTGATAATGGAAATCCAAGAGGGCTCTTCTGCTTCCAAACTGGCAGACACAGTACTATTTCCAACATCGATGTTCATCAACATGAATTCTTCCACTAGGGACTGTACAGATAGATTGAAGATTTTGGCGGTCTTCCTACTCAAGGCATCAGCTACTACGTTAGCCTTTCCCGGATGATAAAGAATCTCCACTTCATAATCGGCCACATATTCTAACCATCTACGTTGGTGCTAATTTAGCTCCTTTTGAGTGAAGACGTACTTCAAAGTCTTTTGGTCCGTGTAGATCTTGCACAGCGCGTAATACAATAAATGTCTCCAAATCTTCAACGCATAAATTACTGCAGCAAACTCTAAATCGTGCGTAGGATAGGTTCTTTCATGAATCTTTAATTGCCTAGATCCGTACGCGATCACCTTTCCTTCTGGAATCAAAACACAACCCAGTCCAATGTGTGATGTATCCATATACACAGCGTACTCAACTCCTTCAGTAGGCAAGGTTAAAACTGGAGCAGTACACAATCTCTTCTTCATCTCTTGGAA
The DNA here is from genome assembly GCA_039583875.1 of Platanthera guangdongensis. Lineage (NCBI taxonomy): Eukaryota > Viridiplantae > Streptophyta > Magnoliopsida > Asparagales > Orchidaceae > Platanthera > Platanthera guangdongensis. Next base: position 166,908,610 of record CM077152.1, read on the forward strand.
AGCTTCTTCACACTTATTGCTCCAAATGAACGCGATGTTATTCTAGGTAATTCTAGTTAGTGGAGCAGGCGACACAGGAAACCCTTCCACGAACCTCCTATAATAGCCGACCAGGCCTAAGAAGCTCCTAATCTCCTTGGGTGTAGAAGGTCTCTTCAATTCCATTACAACAGAAATCTTGGTAGGTCTACAAAAATACCGCCCTCGCTCACAACATGACCCAGAAAGGACACTTGAGGTAGCCAGAACTCATATTTGCTCAACTTCGAAAATAACGTATGCTCCCTCAGGGTCGACAAAACCAATCACAAATGTTGAGTATGCTCCTCAACACTGCGGGAATACACGAGGATGTCATCTATGAACACAATAACAAAACAGTCCTGGAAATCTTTGAACACTCTATTCATCAAATCCATAAAAGCTGAGGGTGCATTTGTCAAACCAAAGGACATCACCAAAAAAATCAAAATGTCTATGACGTTAACAGAAAGCAGTCCGTGGAATGTCTACCTCACAAATTCTCAACTGGTGGTAGCCTGAATGAAGATCGATCTTTGAAAACACCGAGCTACCATGCAACTGATCAAACAGATCATCAATACTCGGTAACGGATACCTGTTCTTGATGGTTACCTTATTTAATTGTCTATAATCTATGCAGAGCCTCATGGAACTGTCTTTCTTCTTTAAGAAAAAACAGGGGCACCCTACAGAGAAGAACTCGGCCTAATAAAACCACATTGCAGCAACTCGTCGAGTTAAGTACGTAACTCATCCAACTTACGCAGAGCCATACAATACGGTGTATTGACAATAGGACGAGTACCTAGCTTGAGGTATATAACAAACTCCACCTCTCTCACAGGAGGAAGTCCTGGAAGACTATTAGGAAAAACATCTAGAAACTCTCGCACAACTGAGATATCCTTAAGACGCGGTGTAACAAAAGCTGTTTCCAAAGCAAAAATAGAAACAAGATATGCCACCCAACCAGACTCTAGAGCTCGACAGGCACGCATCACGGAAATAATGGGGGAAACCCTGTCCTGAAAACCATAGATACTCATAGGTCGGTCGTTGTCCATGTTGAAGTCCAATCGCTTTGCCTTGCACTGGATGACCACATCATACTTGGACAGCCAGTACATGCCCAAAATCATGTCGAAATCCGCCAGATCCAAAACCTTCAGATCCATAAAGGCCAGGAATTCACCTAGATAAAAAGGGCACCTCTGAATTCCTTGATTTGGTATCACCAAATTTTCGGAGGAAAGCTTGACGTTGAAGGACTTCTCTAACTGATCCACGTCCAAACGATGTCTATCTACAAAACTTCGAGCTAGGAAGGAATGGGTGGCACCCGAATCAAAGAGAATGCGCGCCCACTTATTCCGTACCTTAAACTCCCCTAAAACCATAGCATACATAACTAAACAAATGAAAACTAGGGCAGACAATGCAGATTAAAAGTTAAACTAGGATCTAACCTGTGATCCCTTGTGTAGAGGTTTGAGCTTCCTCACTGGTCACCACTTTCAGCTTTCCTTTCCCTTTGTCCTAGTTTGGTGGTGGTGGCAGAGCCCGAATTGGAGCAGGCTGCAGTGGGTACTGAGCCTGGGGCATGAAAACTTCAGGTGCCCATTCTGCACGCACTAGAAGCAAGCCCTATCCTTCGACCAGCAATGACTCATGTCATGTCCCTTCTTTGTATATAACGTGCACACTAGATCTCCCTTGGGTGCACCTTAGATGTCGAGCACCTGCTGTTACTTCAGGGTTGCAGTCCTTTAGAAACAACTTTCGTAAGGGTGGCCAGATCGACCACAGAAGCTACATATTTCTCTACTTTTCCTCTTCGAAGAAGGGCCAGATGCCCTAGAGCTTCCATCCTCGTCACCTTTCCTCTTCTCTTTTCATGCCGCGACGCCTCGATTCTTGGCATTTTCAATCGCCTCAACTTTTAGAGCAGCTTCCACTGCCTCAGCATAACTTTCCGCTCTATAAGCGCATGCCAACTATTGGACATCACTCCTTATTCCTCCCAGGAAATGTTTCCATCTTCCTGTCTTCGAATTTACCATATCCAGAGAAAGTCTGCTCAAATTTCTAAACTCAATCTCATATTCGCTCACCATGAGCTGTCTCTGCTTCAGATGTAGGAAATTATTCATCAGATTGTCCTGCTCGACCGAAGGTAGAAATCTCTTATGCTGCATCTTCTTGAAAGACTCCCAAGAGCATCATTCATTCAAACTCTTCTTTTCCTGAATCCACCGGCTATTTGTCAGGCCTTTTAGCTGGTATACCGTAATCATCACCTTTTGGGCTGCTGCAATCCCCGAATACGAGAACATCTCTTCTATGACGATGATCAAATCATCCAAAACCATAAAGTTAGCACTCCCATCAAAAGTGGGAGGTGACAATCGCTGGAAATGCGAAATAAAATTCATCACTGTTGGTAGCATCACAGGGGGGGTACCAGAGGAGCAGGAGTAGCAAGTATTGGTTGACCCACGGAAGAATCTTGCACTAAAGGTTGCTGCGCAGGAGCGACAGACAACAAGGACTGAATATGCAATTACATCGCAACAAACTGTCTCGACAGAGCCTCGTTACTCTAACGCAAACTCTCGATCACTGCATGACTTTGCGCACCAGACGACTCACCCTCGGACTGGGGAGTCGACCACATTGCAAGACGTATAGCCGGCATTTCTAGAAAAGTAACGAACGACTCATCAAAAATCCTAGATTACAACTAGGCCACACAACTAGTTCAGACCATATTTAAAAAAAACTTGCTTATGCTGCAACTTGCACTGGGATTTTATGATGATGCTATATCCTACCTAGGATGATATCCTCTCATTATATTAACTCATGTGCCTATGATATGAATGCATGAATTCTTTAGTCTATTTAAGAAAAAATCATGTGTGTACATGTGTCATCATGTAAACCTTAACTTAGGACGCTTGCTTATGAGATGATATGCTATGTATGCAGTACTATGCATTCTAAAAAGTCCTTAATGCATGTATGAGCGGCGTACACATGAAATGTTATGCATCCCATACTACATAACATCGCATGCAACGAGAAAAGAAAACGTGCTAATGGGCACCCATGTGATTGTGGTTATGCATCACATACTACATAACCGTCACATGTTGCCACCTATCTTGGATCCATATACAAACACATATTATGCATCCCATACTACATAATATGCCTCATATACTTCTTATCATGTTATGAGTGTAGTGACTATGCTTTGGTTATGAGGTATTGATGAAATATCGGTACGTGTATATAAATGAATGGAGTAATTCAAAACTATAAGAGATTGTCTGGTTCGACCAACTTGTCAAACCAACCTCCATCTGATACCAACTGTCACAACCCGCATTTTCACCTCCTTAAAAGATATATCAGATTAAGGGAAAATGCGCGTCATGACACCACGTTAGTAGGGGATAACTGTGGACGCTCTGGCAAAACTCCTACTTATCACATAAAGAAAGATCTTTAAGTTATTTAGAGACAAATCCAATTTATGTGAAGAAGTTAGCCGTATTCCTCGGCTTAGTGACTCATCTAGTCCACGAGAATAATAGTTATACGCAGTGGAAAATACTTCTTTTACAAGATTAGACATCCTATATGAGTGAAAATGTCCCCAGAGGACAACTCATGGTATGCAATCTTTAGGTTTATAATAGTAGTAAAAGTAGCTTTTTACGGTCGCTAAATATAGTGATTTAGCATTTTAAAACATGCAATGCATGAAGTAATAATAGTAGTTTTGTACTTAAAAATACATATCATGTAATCCTAACATAAAACATCCCAGAGAATAAGTAATCCAAATATTCAGAAAGAAAACAAGTAGCAGCTAGCAAAATTTTCCAAAATCAACCATCCTGTAGATGTCAACAATCTAACACGAACCCACATAAAACAAAAGTATGTCTGGACTAAGTAAAGTAAATTAAAAAAACAAACTAGCTCGCAACGGCGAGGTCAAAACCACAACCTATACTGCTGCTCAGGAACTCCAAAACCATCTCCTCTACTAGCTACACCTCTGAACCTGAGGCATTCCAAAGACAGAACACCTCAGCCAAAAAGTATAAGTGATGTTGGAAGAGTAAGCCAAAAGTAAACATAGGCCAAAGGGGTACCAACCTAAGACCAAAAGTATTGAAGTAAAGTGCAAAAGTACTGTACAAAAACTGAGAAAAGAACACTTACGTGAATCATCACCTACAACAAAAGTACCCCAGATGCATAAGACTATAAGGGGAAAAAATCACGATTAAATCATCGGGAAGAATAACAAAACTCTATTAGCCACCTATGGTCAACTTTACCCAAAAACATAGGCAGGGTGGTCACTCATCCGAACACACCCCCCATAGATATATTATCCTTCTAATTGCGGGGGAGACTCAAACACTTCACCATTCACCACAAATGCCCAAACACCAGTACAGTTCCACAAGGGATTAATAGAGGGGTCAATCATTGCGGCGGTGGGTTTGCCCACTAATAACACCCGCAACGAAGAAAACCATGACCGTCACAATCCATAATGACCCAAGTTTAGAGCTCAAAGGCCCACCACAATCCTTCATGGGCTTGGCGGGTTGTCTCGCCCCACGACATCGCTACGAAGGATAACACGATATAACGACTTGGAACATTAGATTCAACTAAACATATCTTGATTTAAGAAATGGTTGATCAACCTTTAGGAAGGATTTACAATCCTAGATAAAATCTAACACGTCCTACCTAATAGTTAAGGAACAGTTAAAAGAGCAAGATTCAACCACATCATCAAAACATATACCACCTTACAAGATTAGATTAGCAAAATCAAGAACATGTAAATATAGGTGAATTTAAACAAAGGATTAATATAGCACAATAATCAACAAGTTATTAATGATAGCGACAACAAGAATTTAGACATTTCAGAAGATCGAGAGAAAGAAGGGAAGAGGGGAGTAAAACCATCACTTGCCTTGGTTTTGTTGGAGAAGACCTCCAAATCGCACAACAACATAGATCCAGACTAAGGAAGACAGGGGAAGACAAAATCTGAACAAAGATGGCCAAAATAGAGGTTAGGGCCAAAAACTCTAACGACAAAAACTCAAGAAATGTGGAAGATTTTACCATGATGATGTAGCTCTCGTTGAAAGCTTTCCGGATATATGTTCGGTTCAAGATTTTGAGCGCCTGAGCACTGTCGGTGGCCACCGAAAGATTCACTAATGAACGTTCTCTCTCTCGCTCACGCCTCTCTGGTTCAGGAAGGAGGAAGTACGGCTTAAGGAGGAGAAGAAGTTTTTTTCTTATATATATATGTGTATATATAATATTGAAATAAATAAAATATTGGATCATTACACTTAAGGAGATGAAACAGGATCAGCTAAACCAGAAATCTCGACATGAAGTATGGATTTCTCGAGTGGAAGATTTATTGGGATTAGAAGGAAGATATCACGAGAACTAAAGAATATTTTCGGGTATGGAAGAAAGGCTTCTCAAGAACAAGTATAAGTATTACTAGGGAACAACGACTCATGTTCTTGAGTACAAGGTAGAGTCTTCTCGAGAACAAGATGCCTTCTCAAGAACAAGTTGAAGTACTACTTGAGAACAATGACTCATGTTCTCAAGTACAAGGTAGAGTCTTCTCGAGAACAAGATGGCCTTATCGAGAACAAGGGCAGATCTCGAGTACAAAAAGGGACTTCTCGAGATGAGACTATGGACTTCTTGAGAAGGGCTTCTGGACAACTCGAGGATGACGAATCGATCTCTTGTGAACAAAAGAAGATTTCTCGAGAACTAAATAAAACTTGTCGAGTACTAAATAGACTTCTTGAGAACTAAATAAACTTCTTGAAAACTAAGACTGCATTTCCCGAGAACAAGAGGGTGCATCACGAGGGCTTCAAGATCTCTTAGGAACTAGAGGGATTTTCTAGAGATGAAGCAGGACTTTCCTGGAACAAAGAAATCATTTCTCGAGAAGGAATATAAATTTCTCGGGAATAGCTCCTGGATTCTCGAGATAAGAGACTAGTCATCATGAGTACAATGTAAGTTTTCCCATAACTAAGTAGGAAAATATCAGAAATTCAGATTTGACTATTATTCCAGGATAAATCGCTGACCCTACGAATTTAGCAGCGAAGACAACACTATAATCCGACGCATAATTCTTGAGACACAAACATCAAATGCTTACTATAAGCATACATGCCACAAATTTAAATTTTCCTACCAGAAATCATTCAATCTCTTCAAAAACTACAAAAATCTGGTCAAACAGACCCAACGGACGCGAAAACGCACTAATGGTGCAGCGCCGTCAACAAGACGTAAAAAAGGTAACACCCAGACGTCATAATTATGACGACACCAAATCAAATAATAACATCAGGAAGTTGGGGGAATTACACCTATCTCCCCCAAAGCCCTCTCTATCTCCCTCTATAAATTATAATGAGAGGCATGTTAACCTCGCCTTCTCTTCAAAGAGTTTTAAGAAACTAAATCATAATGAAAGTTTGGTCTGCAAAACTTCGGTCATGTAGTAATTCACCTCTTTCTGAGATTTTCCACATTAAAAATTGCTTTACCAGTCGTCTCGCCCATCCCAACTTATATTGACTATTTACGTGCTCGACTACTCTCGAGCTAAGACAGTGAAATTTAGACAGGTCTATAGAACTAGCAAGTTTTCCATAATAGTTTGACACTATCTGTGGGAATTTGTTCCCTAAGCATCTTTGAAAAATCTGATGATAGTATCTGCAATACAACGATACTTGTGATTGACAGTAAATGATAAGAAGAACTAATCACACCATCGAGTGCCATGAATGCACCCAATGAGAGCTTGTCTAGAGAATTCATCAATCAAGCCTCCAACAACACTCCTATCTATAATACGCTACTTCTTGAAGATGTCTTCATCATGCATTTTGCTTCCCTAGAAAAACCCATCCGTCAAATGAAGGGGAACCAGGATTAGGTGCTCACAATATTATGGGATTTAGCAACCTCTCACACCCTTGCTCATCTTATATGTTGGGCAGCCAACTTTTATTACCATTAGATCATGATATACATGGTTGGATCTAAAAACCAATGGTTCTGCCAAAAATGGATTGCCTAACACTGCAAAAATTGACTTAAGGGTCAGATATGAAGAACCATATCAATAATAAGGAAAGAAAAGGAAGTGAGGGAGGGGACTACCCCTGAAACCCAAAAGAAATAGTGGACATCGCTTTAATGCCCTTCAACATGGGGAGAAACACCAACATCAAACCTTCACTCCCCTGAATACCTCGTGAATGGAAGTATTGCTTGCTATCCATGATTATCCCTCTCTTTAGAGGTCAATGAATCTCACAACAAACTTTGGAGACCAATCCATATACTACGACTATCATCGAGGTTCTGGGCATAAAGTAGAAGAATGTTCACGACTAAAGGCAGAAATCAAATAATTCATTCATTTGGGGGCCCTTAGAATATTTATGCAAATCAAGAACACCAAATTTACCGATATAGAGATAGGGATAACCCCCATGGTAACCATCTCAGGGGAGAACTTGTTCTGCACGCGTAGAACATCAAGAATTCCTGAATTTTTTACTTGTATCTCATATTTTAAATATCCATGTAACAAGCTACAAATTTCTCACCAATAGAAAGTGTCATTTTTAATTTCACTGAATGGTTCAAGATCATACCAAATCGACTATTCAGATCTCCCTAGTGGAGACTGGCATTTCCGAATAGAGTGTTCGAATCTCTCAAGTGTAAACTCGGGCCACTCTGGATAGATTGTTCGGACCTCCCAAGTGGAGACTCTGGCCTCTCCGAATAGAGTGTTTGGAACTCCCAAGAGGATAATTCGACCTCTCTAAACAAAGTGTCCAAATCTCCCAAGTGGAGACTCCGTCCTCTCCGAATAAAGTGTTCAGACCTCCTAAGAAAAGATTTCGATATCTTCCAAATAGATTGTTCTGATATTCCAAGCAAATACATTGGACTCTCTTGATAGAGTGATCGAATATCTCATGTGAAGACCTTGACCTTTCTAAAGGACCCAACATCCACCGGGAGCTTTCCCCACAGTGACCTCTCGCTGCCATGGATGGAAAGCTCTGCCTTTTGCCCTTCCGGTATGTCAAGGTAAAGTAAGGCATTCCAACTCATTTCCTAGGTTTGAAGGTTCATCCTTCACAAAAACCCTAGGGCATATCCCCTATGACCTCTCACTACCATGGTTCAAAGGTCCTCCCTTCACCCTTGTAGTAGGTTGTGCAATTGCTCGGGCCTGTCCCAAGCAATTTCCATGTTCGAAGGTCCACAATTCATCAAAACCCTAGGGCATGTCCCATACGACCTCTCATTACCATAGTTTGAAGGTCTGCCATTCACCCTTGTAGTAGGTTTTGAAATTGCTAGGGCCTGCCCCTCCTATGCGGTTGTTAGGTTCAATGGTACGCCCTTCACCAAAACTTTAGGATCCGTCCCTTTGATCAACTAATATGGTTTGAAGGTTCTCCATTCACCCTTATAGTAGGTGTTGGTATTACCATGATGATGTAGAAGTTGTCAAACATGTAGTTTCAATGCCAACACAATATGAGCCTATATGGTCGCATATAAGTGCGTTTGGAGAAGTTGGAGGAATGGATTGTGTTGGTCTTACTCATATATGATATGAGTGAAGGACGCAACACTTGACTAAATTGGAATTCGAGAAGGAAAAGTCAATTCGTCGAGTTATCCCGAGGCATCTCAATGAATTCGTTGAGACAGCTCGAGACATCTCATGTCATCACAACGATTTCGTCGAATTGTCTTGTGTCATTTCGACGAATGAGTCAAAGTCATCTCGATGAATTCTTTGAGTCATACCGAGTTATTTCGACAAATGTTTCCCGAGTCATCTAAAGGAATTCATCGAGTTATCTTGTGTCATTTCGATGATTCGTTGAGACATCTCGAGTTATCTCGATGTACCTGTTTCGAGAAAATTCCTTTAGCTATGGGTCTACTGATAGCGAAGATTTTCTGCTGTTTATTCCTTTGGGTATACATAGAAAATGCCTTTGTGTTTTACTGTACTGCAGTGTGCTAAGCCCGAGAGGAAAAAGACCGATGAAAATTGTCTCCGAAAGTCCTGATCCTATCGCCGTCACTCAGCCCATTTTCGGTACCCATCATCGCCGCCACTTCTGGAGCAGACCTAGCAGTATGTCAAGATGTAGAGTGCTCTCCATTCTCCTTCCTGGATTTCATTTGATGAAGTGACAATGTTCTCCCGTTCATGTGGATCTCTGTAGAGCAGTAAATTTGTTTTTGCGTGAACTCAATTGCTGGCAGGAAACCTACTTTTTGGAACATCTTGATTAAGTGCCGACTCAATCCCGCTAAGTTATAACTTTTATGTAAAGTTGTTTTCACTTCTTGATCAATGATCAATGTAATATCCATATCTCTTTGGGTTTTCTTTATTCTTTATTCCTTGCGCACATGTGATGTGCATTCTTAGAAACCCAACAATGGTACCAGATCCAGGTTTACGATGATTATTGTCTAAGAAGATGCTAAATCTACTATGTGTATATCTGGAAGTTGCTAAATCAAAATGCCCCTTCGAACCCCGCCAAGAATCCATGTGATATCATTGTGATCACTTGTGTTTCTCCTTAATATTAATCATCCTTCTTATTGGTTTGTGAAACCAATTGTGTTACATTTTGGATCTCACATAGAGATATGATCTTTTCTACTATGTAAGTGGAGTTTGTGTTGCTCATGTCTAATACATGTAAATCTAAAGATTTAGAAGTGTTCTAGATGTTCAGATTTAGCCCAGTTTGTCATGTGTTGATGATTTTCTTTGTGCACATTGGTTAATTGTTAACCATGGTTAAGCGTTAGTCAATTATCTAAAAATCCCTTATCCAACATTATGTATTCGGATGACCTTCGATGGATGACACTCTTCCTGCCTCGATCGATGAAGTGTGGGATTGCCAAAGCAACGTGCATTAATCTATCTTGGTCAGGGTGCATGCGAATAATTGTGATATCCCATTATCAATATCGGGTCAAACTTAACTTGGTGACCTCAAAAGTTGAGTGCCCAAAGACATAGGACTGACATGCACTATATGATGGATGCGAATAAAGAGTTATTCACCAATCATATAAGAGGTGCATGATGATGCAATCGGTAAGCGTTGCCTACCTAAATAACTACATTGTGTGAGAAAATCCAAAGATGATTCATGGTGTTGGTGAAATATAGATCTTGCCTATTAAGAGAATAGCTCGAATAAACTCTCTGAATTGATATTGAGGGTTATTAATTTGATTAAATTAGTGGTAGTAATTTCCTAATTAAAATTTTAAAAAATGTATTTTGAAATGTAATACTGAGTTTACTTTTCATAAATTCTTGTAGAATTTCTAGGGCAAGTGGATCTCACTCCACCCTATGCCTCAGAGATATCCTTGAGAAGGAGAAACAAAGCAGGACAAATTATCTGGACTGGTACAGAAATCTCAGAATTTTCTCATGCAAGAGTGTAAGGTCTATGTCTTGGAAGAATATTCCCTTGAAGAGCGAGTCGGCAATGTGTCCCGAGCTGGTAAAGATGCTTATAAGAAGTATCAAGATGACTCCTTGGATGTCGAATGCCTCTTGCTAGCCATCATGAACTCTGAGCTTCAGAAGTAACATGAGAACAAGAGTTATAAGGTGATTGACGAGCACCTTAAGAAAATGTTTCAAGGGAAAGCTCACTAAGAGAGGTTTGATGTCACCAAGGCATTATTTCAGTGTACGATGGGAGCTCGAGACCTAGTAGGGACTCATATACTCAAGATTATTTGGTATATACAGAACCTTTAAAGACTACGTTTTCCTCTAGGCCAAGAGTTAGCTACAGACATGATCCTACAATCGTTTCCTGACAGTTATGAGCAGTTTGTCTTGAATTACAACATGAATGAAATTGTCAAGACACTGCCCGAGCTCCTAGGCATATTGAGAACTGCCAAGATCAACATGAAGAAAGCTAAGCCTGCTGGCCCTATACTGATGGTGCATAAAGGCAAGGGCAAGGATAGGTTTCAGGAAGAATAAGGTTGGACCTATGTCATCTCTTGAGCCCAAGTCTTCAGCACTGAAGAAGAAAGGCTTGGTGAAGGGAGGGAAATGCCACCACTGCATCAAGTATGGTCATTGGAGGAGGAACTATCCTTATTATCTCGAGGATCTACAAAAAATGAAGGGAGGGTATGAATTCCACTTTAAATATTTATGTTATAGAAATAAACCTTTCTGCTCCTTCATCCTGGGTATTGAATACCAGATGCGGTTCTCACATTTGTATAAATGAGCAGGAGCTAGGAAGGAGAAGAATGTTGATTAAAGGGGAGGTGGACATGCATGTTGGCAATGGATCAAGAGTTGATACCATCGTCGTAGGAGTTTACCATCTTTCTTTGCCCAGTGGGCTTATATTGGAACTAGGTAATAGTTATTATGTTCCTGTGATAACTAGAAACATCATTTCTATTACATGTTTGAATATGATTGGATTCTCTTTTATTATTAAAAACAACTATTGTTCCATATTTAAAAATAATGTTTGTTATGTTGTAGCACAAATGTTTAATGCTTTGTATGTTTTGAACTTAGAACATCTGATCTATAATATAAAAAATACTAAAAGACTAAAAACGAATGACTCAAATCCTACATACCTTTGGCATTGTCGTTTGAGCCATATAGATAAGAAATGCATATCCAAGCTGTAACGCCCCCACCTGTCACATGACATATAACGGTGGGTCCGGCCGGGGCCCCACGCCATATAGCACAGACAAGCAAAGGAATCACGTGTGGAAATCAAAATCTATGCGTATCCTTAACTCATTCCATTCTAGCGCAGCATTTTTTCTTGTTACCATGAACTCAAACCAGAATGTCCACCCATATATAAATACCACATTTATATAAAAACACCAGGAATGTATACAACTCACACACCCTGGCCTTATGGCCTTACAAGTTCCTCTTTCACATCAATGGTTTCGTACATCGGCACGCAGGCCGGCCACACATGAAATCCAAACACAGCTCTTCACATAGCCTTCACGGACTAAGAAAACCAGGCTAGCCAATCCACTTATTCTTTCCAAACCGCAGCACCTGCAATTCATCATCCAAACCAACACAGAAAACAAAGTAACGGTCAGCATTGCTGACCTATTATAACGACCCTACCCCCTACCCGGGGTAGTGGTTCCTTCCCTGCATCCAGTGCTTCCTTTCTCATCAAGCATCAGCAAACATCACCAAATCACATCATAGATAGATTATTCTCTTTATTCCACTATCTAACAAACACATCACATCACAAACGCTGGAATCCACCAACGCTCCGTGCACTCAGGGCACCTTCTTGGCGTACCGGAATCCACCGTCGTACACCGCTGTCTCTCGAGGATTTAACTTGTTGGTTGACCGGCCCTAGTCCACCAATCTCACAAGCTGGCGACATCCCGCCCAAACCACACAAAGGTACACCCTCACATCATCCAACAAACAGAGTAGGTCAACCCACAACATGTGGTGTAGCACGCCGGGTTTATCTAAGCTCCCCAGGCAATGTCTACCCATCGACCCCCCTCCTAATCCGATCGACCCACACTATGTGGTGCAACAACCCGGGTTTAACTCGGCTCCCCTAGCATTGACACCCATCGATCCCTTCCTAACTAGATCAACCCACACAGGTGGTATAACAGTCGGGTTTATCACGAGCTCCCCAGGCATGTTACCAATTGATCATCTCATAACCAGGAGTTTTGCCAAAGCCTCCTCACATTCATCACATCCATACATTCATCACAACAGAAATCCATTTTGCCCAACATCAAAGCCACGGAGTCTTCTCCGGTTTACCCATGCACATCACCAATCCAGACTACCGGTCTAGATGGGCTTCACACAGCATGCCTACGCCGTACTCTATATTTCCGGCTCTAAATGCAGACATAACAAAGGAATCACTTCCGCGATCCACCTCTTGCTGGAGGATTCCAAGTACATGTATAGAGAAAGGACTTCGATGTCCAAGAAGGAGATCGTTACCCTTGAAGATCGCTTCGGCGCCATGAAGTAGCCGGATGGAAATCACCGCCTCGGCTCTGCCTTCACGAATCCGCTCTCGGATCTTCGCTCCGCACTCCGCAGCTCCTACAGCAGCTGGAAGACTCCTCCCTTCTCTCTCCCTTAGGCCTTTCCCCTTTCTTTCTTGGAATGAAGATGAAGAAGAAGAAGATAATAAAAGAGGGTTTTAAATCCCCTTTTTTCGGCCTTCCCAACACCTGGACAAAGCCCAGCCACTGGATCCAGGAAGAGGGAAACAAACGGCTCAGATCTGGCCAGAAAACCCTGAACACGGCCTGACACGCCCTGTGACACGCTCGTGTCACAGGCCGTGTCCCCCCTAAGCGGCAGACAACCGACTCAATCCAACCAGTACACGCCCGTGTGACACGCCCGTGTCACGGCCGTGTACCCGACACACCCTCAGACACGCCCGTGTCTGAGGCCGTGTTCCTCAACAGAAATAATCCCAAATCAACCCGAGACTTCACACGGCCTGGCACACGGCTTGGCACACGCCCGTGTTCATGGCCGTGTGCACCAGGACACACCCGTGTCCCGCAAACACGCCCTAACCCGAGACGTCGAGCTGAACTTGACGCCCACTGACACGCCCTGTGACACGCCCGTGTCACAGGCCGTGTCCTCACTAGAACTCGATACTCGACGATCGTCGCGTAACACTCGTCGAGCATGTCGACACGGCATCCGACACGGCCGTGTCCTGGGCCGTGTGCCCCTCTCGATGATGTCGAGCGAAAATCGTCGACACCAAGCCCGATCATTGACACAACCTCGACACGCCCTGCGACACGCACGTGTCGCAGGCCGTGTCAACTGACACGCCCTGGGACACGCCCATGTCCCAGGCCGTGTCACCCATGCCTGAACCCGATTTTGCTCAAAATGATTCTCTTGACTTCGGGGTGTTACAATCCTCCCCCCTTTCAAATAATTTCGTCCTCGAAATTTGACTCCAAACAGCCAATTGGTTACAACATCACAAAATCATAGCCTCCGCACACACTAACAAACAGACAACACAACAAACATCCCTAACTTCCACTTGTGCACCTTCAGCCACATAAAACCTCAAAACAAAACAACATGATTGATTTCTCTCCTCACAATCACAAGTGCACCAAGCTCGTATAGAGATCTCCAACTATATAGAAACATCATTTACATACATCACGATGGATGATTCACCAAGTTCCGATTCCCGATTCAATCAAAAGTGATGCACATCAGCTATTATTCATCACACCTGATATCAAAACATAGTTTACATACACAACATTCAGAGCATCGACATGATTCACATCACAGGTCACTTCTGCTCAGCCTCCCGATTTTGAAATTCGCGATTTAAAGATAAATGAAATGCTCGAGGCTGAATTTCACCAACTGAGCTTTGCGGCTCTTGCACTTCCATCGCATGCAATCTAGGTTGCGTCCGGGGTGCAGATGATTCGGCCACTGCTTTCCCTTTTTCTTCATAGGACGCACCCATCTTTTTCTCACTCCCTGGAGGGACATTCCAACAGAATTTTGCGATGTGTCCTTGCTGCCCACATTTATAACATATACGTGTATCCACACGTCCTGGCCCATACGTCGCCCCCGAAGAAACAGTCGACGGAGCTAATTCCACCGGTCTAAATCTTTTCTTATCTTGTCGGCGAAACTCCGATTGATCTGATGACATTTTAAACTCTGACTTTTCCCTTGTCAGTCTCTTATTCTCTCGTACTCATTTCATATCTTTCTGCAAAGCACGAGCTGTATCGACTAACGCCTGAAAGCCTTGGCTCACCGAACTCGGAAGTGCCAACCTCAATTCATCCCGCAATCCGCAATAAAACCGATTTGTCTTTCGCACTTCCTCCGCAAAGGTAGATCCTGCATATCTCCCCAATCTTGTAAACTCATGCAGGTAGGTATCAATATCTTGCTCACCCTGCACCAAGCGGAGAAACTCATTTTCCATCGCAATCCTCTGCGACACTGGAACATACTTGGCTAGGAATATTTGAGAGAATTCATCCATAGAAACCTCCGTTAAACCTCGACCTGCCAAGTGATGTACTTCAATCTCATCCCACCACAATCGCGCATCACCCTCCAACAGAAAAGTGGCCAACATCACTTTCTGTTCCTCGACCGTCCTGATTGCGGTTAGGATCCTTTTTACTCTTGCCAACCAATCTTCTGCCTGCGTTGGTGAAAGCGCTCCACCAAACATCGGTGGGTGAAAGTGCATAAAACGTGACAATGCGTCGTCACTTGCTTGCACTTCCACCACCTCGGCAGCATGCTCTTGTCTTCCACCAGGTCTTGCCTGTCCAGTTGGTTGTGCTTGTAACACTGCAAGCACTGTCTCCGCCACCACCCGTATGGCCTCTGCCGAGGGAGGCATCGGCGCTTCCACGGGTGCTGCACTCTCATCCGACCGCTGGGGCTCAGACGGCCCAGCTCCATCCCTCGCCACCTATCAATGTACAGAACACCATTAAATTCTTCCAAATCATAACGGTACTGGTACATTGACTACACACGCACGCACATCATGTGCATGACATACATTCCTAGTGGACATTCATGAGTTCAATTATGTTCTCTCCTCCCAAACAATCTCAACCTGGCTCTGATACCACTTTGTAACGCCCCCACCTGTCACATGACATATAACGGTGGGTCCGGCAGGGGCCCCACGCCATATAGCACAGACAAGCAAAGGAATCACGTGTGGAAATCAAAATCTATGCGTATCCTTAACTCATTCCATTCTAGCGCAGCATTTTTTCTTGTTACCATGAACTCAAACAAGAATGTCCACCCATATATAAATACCACATTTATATAAAAACACCAGGAATGTATACAACTCACACACCCTGGCCTTATGGCCTTACAAGTTCCTCTTTCACATCAATGGTTTCGTACATCGGCACGCAGGCCGGCCACACATGAAATCCAAACACAGCTCTTCACATAGCCTTCACGGACTAAGAACACCAGGCTAGTCAATCCACTTATTCTTTCCAAACCGCAGCACCTGCAATTCATCATCCAAACCAACACAGAAAACAAAGTAACGGTCAGCATTGCTGACCCATTATAACGACCCTACCCCCTACCCGGGGTAGTGGTTCCTTCCCTGCATCCAGTGCTTCCTTTCTCATCAAGCATCAGCAAACATCACCAAATCACATCATAGATAGATTATTCTCTTTATTCCACTATCTAACAAACACATTACATCACAAACGCTAGAATCCACCAACGCTCCGTGCACTCAGGGCACCTTCTTGGCGTACCGGAATCCACCGTCGTACACCGCTGTCTCTCGAGGTTTTAACTTGTTGGTTGACCGGCCCTAGTCCACCAATCTCGCAAGCTGGCGACATCCCGCCCAAACCACACAGAGGTACACCCTCACAGCATCCAACAAACAGAGTAGGTCAACCCACAACATGTGGTGTAGCACGCCGGGTTTATCTAAGCTCCCCAGGAAATGTCTACCCATCGACCACCCTCCTAATCCGATCGACCCACACTATGTGGTGCAGCAACCCGGGTTTAACTCGGCTCCCCTAGCATTGCCACCCATCGATCCCTTCCTAACTAGATCAACCCACACAGGTGGTGTAACAGTCGGGTTTATCACGAGCTCCCCAGGCATGTTACCAATTGATCATCTCATAACCAGGAGCTTTGCCAAAGCCTTCTCACATTCATCACATCCATACATTCATCACAACATAAATCCGTTTTGCCCAGCATCAAAGCCACAGAGTCTTCTCCGGTTTACCCATGCACATCACCAATCCAGACTACCGGTTCAGATGGGCTTCACACAACATGCCTACGCCGTACTCTATATTTCCGGCTCTAAATGCAGACATAACAAAGGAATCACTTCCGCGATCCACCTCTTGGTGGAGGATTCCAAGCACATGTATAGAGAAAGGACTTCGATGTCCAAGAAGGAGATCGTTACCCTTGAAGATCGCTTCGGCGCCATGAAGTAGCCGGATGGAAATCACCGCCTCGGCTCTGCCTTCACGAATCCGCTCTCGGATCTTCGCTCCGCACTCCGCAGCTCCTACAGCAGCTGGAAGACTCCTCCCTTCTCTCTCCCTTAGGCCTTTCCCCTTTCTTTCTTGGAATGAAGATGATGAAGAAGAAGATAATAAAAGAGGGTTTTAAATCCCCTTTTTTCGGCCTTCCCAACACCTGGACAAAGCCCAGCCACTGGATCTAGGAAGAGGGAAACAAACGGCTCAGATCTGGCCAGAAAACCCTGAACATGGCCTGACACGCCCTGTGACACGCCCGTGTCACAGGCCGTGTCCCCCCTAAGCGGCAGACAACCGACTCAATCCAACTAGTACACGCCCGTGTGACACGCCCGTGTCACGGCCGTGTACCCGACACGCCCTCAGACACGCCCGTGTCTGAGGCCGTGTTCCTCAACAGAAATAATCCCAAATCAACCCGAGACTTCACACGGCCTGGCACACGGCTTGGCACACGCCCGTGTTCATGGCCGTGTGCACCAGGACACACCCGTGTCCCGTAAACACGCCCTAACCCGAGACGTCGAGCTGAACTTGACGCCCACTGACACGCCCTGTGACACGCCCGTGTCACAGGCCGTGTCCTCACTGGAACTCGATACTCGACGATCGTCGCGTAACACTCGTCGAGCATGTCGACACGGCATCCGACACGGCCGTGTCCTGGGCCGTGTGCCCCTCTCGACGATGTCGAGCGAAAATCGTCGACACCAAGCCCGATCGTCAACACAACCTCGACACGCCCTGCGACACGCCCGTGTCGCAGGCCGTGTCAACTGACACGCCCTGGGACACGCCCGTGTCCCAGGCCGTGTCACCCATGCCTGAACCCGATTTTGCTCAAAATGATTCTCTTGACTTCGGGGTGTTACACAAGCTCCATAAAAATGGACTACTGGACTCATTTAATTATGAGTCATTTGAGAGATGCGAATCATGCTTTTTAGGAAAGATTAATAAAGTCACTTTCACTGGTTTTAATGAAAGGGTTGATAATCTCTTAGGTATATTACATAGTGATTTATGCAGACCCATGAGTTCTATGTCTAGAGGTAGGTACTTCTGCTTTGTTACATTTACTTATGATTTTAGTAGATACTAATATGTATATTTTATGAATTTCAAAGAGTTTAAGAATGAAGTAGAGAACCAACTGGGTAAGAGGGTAAAAGCACTCTGATCTGATCGAGGTGGGGAATACCTAAGTCATGAGTTTCATGATCATCTATAAGAGTGTGGTATTATATCACAGCTCACTCCACCTAGAATGCCGCAATATAATGGTGTGTCTGAGGGAAGGAATCGTGCTCTGTTAGATATGGTACTGTCGATGATGAGTCATGTAGATTTGTATGTTTCCTTTTGGGGATTTGCTCTAGAGACTACAACTTTTACACTAAATAATGCTCCAACAAAAAAGGTTCTAAATACACCATATGAGATATGGACTGGGATGTGTCATTGTATGTCTTTCAATAAGATCTGGGGATGTGAGGCATACATGAGACGTCAAATTCCTGACAAACTGGAACCCAAGTCAGATAAATGTTATCTTGTGGGGTATCCTAGGGAAACCAAATGGTACGACCACTACCCGCCATCTGACGGCAAAGTATTTGTCGTAAGGACTGGTGTCTTTTTGGAGAAAGAATTCTTATCCAGAACGACTACAAATGTGGAACTTGAAGAAGTTCAAGAACCACAAATTGCGAATGAACCAGAATTGGAACCTGAGCAAGGACTACAAGTTGTTGTAGCTGGAGAGCCTGCTCCGGAAACACAAGTCCTACATATATCTAGTAGACCTAGATCTGAGCGTGAGAGATATGGATTTCTCATGTCTCAAATAGGTAATGTCTTTCTTATGGATCATGTTGATGAGACTGCAACCTACCAAGAGGCTATGGGTGGACCGGACTCCGAGAAGTGGATTGAGGCCATGAAATCTGAAATATACTCCATGTATGCAAACCAAGTTGGGACCTTGGTAGAACCACCTGAGGGGATATGACCCATTTGGTACAAGTGGGCCTTCGAGAAGAAGACTAACATGGATGGGAATACATAGACATTCAAAGGGCAACTGGTAGTTAAAGGTTTCAGACAAATTCATGGTGTTGACTAATATGAGACCTTTTCCCATATTGCTATGGTTTAGTCTATCAGAATTATGTTTACTATTCCTACATATTATAACTATGAGATCTGGCAGATGGATGTCAAAATGGCTTTCCTAAATGGAAACCTCCTTGAGGAAGTGTATATGACACAACCAGAGAGTTTTGTATCTCCAAGTGAAGACACTAAAATATGCAAGCTATATAAATCCATTATGTGTTAAAACAGGCTTCTCGAAGTTAGAATCTTTGTTTTGATGAAAAGATTAAAGATTTTGTTTTATCAAGAATAAGGATGAACCATGTGTTTACAAGATGATTAATGGGAGCATTGTTATCTTCCTGATATTTTATGCAAATGACATACCGTTGATCGGGAATGACACATAAGGAAATGATTTTCTTTGAAATACTTAGGCGAAGCAACTTACATACTTGGTAATAAGATCTATAGAGATATATCGAAGAAGTTGTTGGGTTTGACCCAAAGTACATATATTGAGAAGGTGTTGAAACGGTTCAATACAATATGCTTGAGTCTAAGAAAGGATTTTTACCCATATCTCATGGTGTGAATCTCTCTAAGGACCAGTGTCATAAATCCTTGGAAGATAAGGGCCTCATGAAGTTGATTCCATATTCTTCAGTAATTGGATCAATCATGTATGCAATGATATGTACTCGACCCGATGTCTCTTATGCTTTGAACATGACTAGCAGGTATTAGTCTGATCCCGGTGATAGTCACTGGATAACATTCAAGAATATCCTAAAGTACTTGAGAAGGACTAA
The DNA here is from genome assembly GCA_039583875.1 of Platanthera guangdongensis. NCBI lineage: Eukaryota > Viridiplantae > Streptophyta > Magnoliopsida > Asparagales > Orchidaceae > Platanthera > Platanthera guangdongensis. Next base: position 166,928,841 of record CM077152.1, read on the forward strand.
AGATACGTTCTTAGTATTTGGTGGAGAGGAAGTGCTTGTTGTAAAGGTTTATACGAATACTAGCTTCCAAACTGATTGGGTCGACTCATAGTCTCAGTCAGGGTTTATTTTTTTTACTAAATGTAGGAGCTATTAGCTGGAAGAGTTCCAAGCAGGAGACAATTGCTGATTCTACAACTGAGGCCAAGTATATCGCTGTTGCAAATATGACAAAGGAGGTTGTATGGATTAGGAAATTCATCAGCGAGCTTGGTGTAGTTCCTAGCATTATTGATCCCGTAGATCTCTACTGTGATAATAATGGTGCAATTTCACTTGCTTAGGAACCTAAATCTCTTCAACACTCCAAGCACATACTTTGGAGGTTCCATCTTATTCGTGAGATTGTCAATCAAGAAGATATGAACATTTGCAAAGTGCCGACAGAGGAAAATATCACGGATCCATGTACAAAGCCTCTTACATAGAGAAAGCATGATGGTCATACTAGATCAATGAGTATTAGATACCTGAATGATCAACTCTAGTGGGAGTCTTATGGATTGTTTGTTTGTCGGTTGTAATAATTCATTTAATGAATAGAGTACTATACATTTCATTTTATATTTATGGCAAGTTCTTTTATTTTGTCAATTTATTTCTATGTGATAAATTAATTAACGTGATAAATGCCCTCAGAATATTTGTTTCTATAGGATTCAAGTTGTTGACTTGAATGTGAGGGACCATGTTCTTAGAAGCTTCATTCTTAAATGGTCCCTGGTCGGAGTATCATCTTAGAAGCTATGGGCGATGATGATACATCAAGACTATCATGTGCATTGACTAATGATCGGTTCTCACAGGTCATGATATTGTGATATGAAGTCATGACATGGGTACTTGTTAGTGAACTAGTTGTAGTTGACAGACCCACCATGAGAATACTTTGTGGTTTATTATATGAACGTCAAGTGGGTCTCAAGTGGCAATGGTGTTTGTGGTTCTTTTACCCGGAGTCGTAGAATTCATCAAGTGAGGAAGATCGTACTTTGATGTCATGTAAAGTCTTTCTTGAGAAAGGTTGATGATAAAGGTGGTTATTAGGTACATTACGAGTCATTTGGGTGTTTGTGCGTGGAATGAAATGAGATTTTTCCTCCTATATATCAAGAGTTACATCCATGGCCCCTTGATGGAATGCGACTGAGAAATGCATGACCATGCTTGGTTGAGTCAATATATGATGTTTGGATCACCAATTTCTAGAAGTCCATTCTAGATCAAGAAACTTGGGTTGAACAATTATGAGGGTGATACGGTCTATATCTCTAATTTTATCTGGATGTAAGAGACAAAGGGACATGACAACACTGATATATTGGTCATAAAGGCTTATTGAGTTTTAAACTCTTATTTCTTGGGGAGCAACGATGCCTTACTAAATTCCGCTCATTGTTTGTGAAACTTTTGTTTGATACTTTCAAGATCAAGTGGGAGACTGTTGGTATTACCATGATGATCTAGAAATGATCAAACATGTAATTTCACTGTCAACACAATATGATCCTATAGGGTCGCAAATAAGAGCATTTGGAGAAGTTGGAGGAATGAATTGTGTTGTTTTTACTCATATATGATATGAGTGAAGGACCAAGCACTTGACTGAATTAGAATTCGAGAAGGACGAGTCAATTCGTCGAATTATCCCGAGACATCTCAACAAATTCGTCGAGATATCTAGAGACATCTCATTTCATCTCAATGAATTCGTCGGATTGTCTCGTGTCATTTCGACGATTTAATCATATCGACGAATTCATCGAGTCATTCCGAGTTATTTCGACGAATGTGTCTCGAGTCATCTTGAGGAATTCGTAGAGTTATCTCATGTCATTTCGAAGATTCGTCGAGACATCTCAACTCATCTTGACGGACCTGTTTCGAGCAAATTCCTTTAGTTACGGGTCTGCCGATAGTGATGATTTTCTGTTGTTTATTCCTTTGGGTATAAATAGAAGATGCCTTAGGGTTTTACTATACTGCAATGTGCTAAGCCCGAGAGGAAAAAGACCGATGGAAATCATTTCCAAAAGTCTGGATCCCGTCATCGTCACTCAGCCTATTTTCGGCGTCCGTCGTCGCCACCTTTTCTAGAGCAGACCTAGCATTATGTGAAGATGCAAAGTTCTTTCCATTATCCTTCCTAGATTTTATTTGACGAAATGATGATGTTCTCCCGTTTGTATGAATAACTGTAGAGCCTCAAATTTTTTTTTGTGCGAACTCACTTGTCGGCCCGAAACCTACTTTTTGGAGCATCTTGGTTGTGTGTCGTCTCAGTCCTGCTAAGGTATAACTTTTATATAAAGTTGTTTTCACTTCCTGATCAATGATCATCGCAAGATCCATTTCTCTTTAGGTTTTCTTGGTTCCTTATCCCACTGCGCACATGTGATGTGCATTTTTAGAAGCCCAATAGTAGGTCACGTCATAGTTGGGGATAGCCTTCAACAGGTTTGCCTTGACCTTGCAGTACCCTGGCTCGAAGGTCCGCCCTTTTCCCGTGGAAAATGGTTGCCACACCGTCATGAACTTGTCCCTGCACCGCTGGTACTAATAACTTAACAAAGTAACAAAGCAAATTCATTACATAAGTAATGCCACAAACTGGAAAAATCAAAAAACAAATATGCAATCAACAAAAGGCATCCCAGACGCTACATCAATACACGATACAAATACAATATATGACCTGCACGGGTAGGCACAAGAATACAAGTACAAAAGTACATAAATATAAATATAACAAATACATAAACTACTCCTCGACATCAACGTCAGAGCACTCATCCTCGGAGATGCCTCCGATACCAAGACCAGGAGCATCACAACTACGTGTCTACACCACCATATGGAGGGACTTTGTCATCCCTCATTTGAATCCAATCCCGCGCTCATCCTCCTCTATGGGATCCACCTCCTTTGTCATGATCTCCTCACTGATCTCCTCCGAAAGCACACAATACTCCTGCATATATGATAGGGTGTCCTTATACTAAACAACTCCTGCAATCTTCAGCTCCTTCGCAGCATGCTCTTACGAAGAAAGTCGCTCCACCTCGGTCCTTAAAGACCCCAGTTCAACATCCTGACGAACCATCGCACCCTATAAATCCTCTAGCAGACAAACCATCTTCTCCATGGGGACCTTCTCTATCCTAAGCTTCACCCGTGATTTCTACAGCTTGCTTTGCAACCTAGCCTCTATTTAACAAAAATATGAAATATCACTGTCCCATATCCCCTGCAATTCAGAAAGGGAACTCTTCACTCTGTGGAGCTCCTCCTGAAGTGTGAGGAACGCCTTCTTCAGGCCCACAAAATGATCATTCCGCTTAAGAGCAATGTTGTCCTGGATCTCGATCTGCAAAGAAAGGATAAAATTTAAATCTCTCTTAAGACAACAATCAAACAAAAGTAAAAGTGATATGCTCACCGCAATATTCATATCCTTAAGAAAATAACATATTTGCCATGCCTTAGCTGGACGGGCCATGAAAGCACCCGCACGAGGTACTTAGGGAGTGGGCAGTAGAGCCCAGAACCACAAGGTTATGATCAGCTAACGGAACATCAACTATGGAACTGCAAGGAGTTGGCCCGTTAGTGCGCTCCCTTGGCTAAAAAGAATATGAGGCACAGAATCCGAACTACCGCACCAGACTAACTTGTGCTTCCTCTCACGTTCTAGAGGAATTATTGTAGAATGCTCGGTATCAGTGGAAAGTCCGCACAACAGTAGCAACTTCTATTCGACAAATAAAGAGATGTGAAATGAATGTTTCGCCAGCACAACAACATCAGTAATGCCTAGTATTGGCATGAACTCCCTCTTCCATACCATCACATGACAACAACATCTCAGAAGAGTAATGTGACACTGTCAACGGTAAGGGCAAGTACACCCATTAATATCATCAAGTAATAATTAAACGAGGAGTGATCCCTAAACATCAATCTCACACGGAACACAAAAATGGTGAATTTAACTTTTAAGAGAGACTTGAGATTGAAGTCTCTAAAATCAGAGTTTTCAGGGGGGTTTTATTTTTATTAACCGCTACTTGCAAGAATATAAAACTAACTTGAAAGTATGAACAATTGAATAAATCCTTTGAGAATTCTCTAGAGGGGGAGGGGGGGGGGGGTGAATAGAGATTTAAAAATGATCTTAATAAATTTCAGTTATCTCAAAATTTGCACACATAGATTGTTGACCAGAAATTTATCATAGTAAAAGTAAGCACAACACAACAAAAGTAAGCCCACAAAATACAATCACAGATGACACCAAAGTTATAGTGGTTCCATATAATATGGGTACCTCCACTCTTTCACTACATTGGTCGAAATACACTATCCAAGTTCCTGAGTCTTTTGATAAGGAGACTCTTAGAACTAACTATTAGATCAAAGATCTTGAACCACCACTAACTGAGTCTTTTGTCAAGGAGAATCTCAGAACCACAACCTAAATACTTTGAATAGGGATTCTGAAAATTTTTTACTCAATTATTACAAGAGAAGTAAGAAGGTGGTTGAGAAATAAGGCGGTGAAGAAAAGTCTTCAGGATGAATCCTCTCGTCAAGAATCTGAGTACTGTTAGGCACTAAGTGTATTTGATCCTTCAATTTGATGAATCCCTTACTGGAAGAAAAATTGCATAGGTTATTAGCCTGGGATCAGTAATCTTCTCTGATTATTCTTTTGAAGTATTTTTAAGCACTAGTAGAGTAGATTGAATATGCAGAAGATGAAGAACAATAGTCGGCTCTATGTATTTTTGTTCTTGTTGTCTGTCTTTTCATTTTCTTCATAGATTATATATCATTTTGAATTTTCCTTTTCTTGGAATAATATATTTAAATGAAATGATGATATCTTCTTCCAAAATTATTTTAATGAATCTCGACATCTTTTCAAAGTCTTTCTATAAAATCTTCTATGAATATGATAGAGTTATTTACTTTAGACCTTCTTCCAACTGTTAGAATTATTTGAATTATTTCCATAAAGTTTGCCCTTGGATTAAACCTAAATCAATTCTCTAAAATTTCCACTCGACGCTACATGAACTTCAAGTAAGAGTTACGTCGGCTTCTTGCTTTAGAATAAAAGAACTTTGTTGTTGAAGTTATGTCAATATCTTATCAACGCTTGAGTCGACTTTTATCTTGAAGTGGCATCTACTTAGTATCTGTAGGTTCTTTAAGTTACAGTCGTAGTAATTTTGACATCAAGTTGATGTTGTGTCGATTTCTAGTCGACGCATGTTAGCTTTTCTGGAAATTCTTCTATAATACAGTATGCCTAGCTCTTGCCCTTAACTTTACCAACTTTCTAGGACACTTATGACCATATTACCCTCTCTATATAACACGGGCAATAAACCTAGAAAGTAAAATCACTTTTAATATAATTTATTAAGTTAAATCATAATTGTTTTTCCCAACAATCTCTCCCTATTTAGCTTAACAAATTTTTGTAAAGTTTAAATCGTGTTTTTACAAGGTAAGGCATGATATATAAAGGATGATTTTCAAAAAAACGTATGTAAATGACACAATTATATGCATATGACATAAGCATGAGTGGAAACTTAATGAATTTAGCAATTGAGAATCTTAAAATTTAAACAATGTTACCCACCCTTTTATCTGCAAGAACCAGAGGGAATGCAGCATATAATTTCTTAGACATCTTTTCCATGAACTGAAAGTAGACTGGCCTTGCACTATCAGAGTGGTGTTGAATGTTATAATATATGTTAAATAGCTTTTGAGCCTTTGCTTTAACATTATGAAATGTTGTATTGCATATAAAACCATGACTGAGAATCTTAGCCACCTGCTCATTGATGGACTCAAAAATGTTCTCAGGGAACTCATCCCTTTGATGACCTCCACATATTGCTTCTTGAGCATCAGGAGCTGGTGACTTTTCAATACTAATTAGTCTATCTTTTCCAAACAATTTAGGGATATAATCATCCTAATTGAATCCAAGACCTACCACTCTCTTGTAGTAGTCTCATGTAACATCCACAACCTAAGCTTGAGCGTATTTTGTGACATATCCCTTGCAAATATTGCATCAGGTAGTAGAATTAGCATCTTAATATGTGTATCCTCCTTTGGATTCCTTTCCTTTAGTCTATCAATAAATATTTTCCTTTTGTTTGCAATATCCTTTTTAGATGCCTCACAGTCATCATCATCTCTATTTCTTATTTTATTAAGTGCCTTTTCTAATTCAAGATCCATGATTATGCAATTTGTTCCTTTTGTGTTGTTCTCCCTGGGAATTAGTAATCTTATCCCATTCTATCTTTCTCTTTGTAGTAGATCTTGTTGGTGATATTTGTTTTGAAATTAATCATACTGGTTTTTTTCTCTAAGTTTTAGATTCCTTGACTAATTCGTCAGATAGAAGCTCCCATAGAGTGATAGGCTCCTCGTTGTCATCCTTCTTTTGTGAAAGCTCTTCAATGACATGATGATTTTAGCCATCTTTACCCTAGGACCCTATCCTCATCATGCCTTTTTGGAATTTCAACATTCCCATCATCACTATCTTGAGAATAATACTTAACTCTGCCTCAACTCTCACCCTTCTCTAGATCTTTAAAAAGGATGGAAAGACTTCAGTAGGGAGTTAGGATTGATTGACTTATTGTTATAGAAGTTGTACCAAGCTTGATAACTCATTTATTCAATTCTGAAGAAAGATTATTTTGTTGGTGTAGCCTTCTAAGAAAATCAGAAAGTGCTTGGTGAATTCTGTAACTAGCACAATTAGATATTTATCAAGTGCATTCCATATTTATGATTCAGTTATCCTATTGGCCATTAAAGTACCTACAAAAACACTCAAAAAACCAAGTAAAAGAGAGAAAGAAGGCCGAGAGTGGTGAAGACAAAGAATTTTAAAGTATAATAAAGTCTAGTATAAGTAGAAGAAAAGCTGAGAAATTAGGCCAAAAAGCGACGGACTTTAGGAATTTTTAGGCATGTGCTGATTAGTCAACAATACACTGATTAGAACTCGACATTTACTTTGAGCCCATTAAAATATATTGATGAAGTATTGGTGCTTGATCTCAACAAGAGGCTTTGTGAAAATATCAGCTCTTTGATCTTCAGTGGACACATATTCTAGAGAAATTTTCACTTTTTCCACATTGTTCCTGAGGAAGTGATGTATGATCTCTATGTGCTTTGTCCTACTATACAGTACTGGATTGGAGGCAGTGGAGATTGAACTAGAACTGTCATAATATATTGTGGAATTGGTGAAGTTTAAGTTATAATCAAATGACTAATTTTGCATCCATAAAAACTATGAGCATCGACTTCTTGCAGCTATGTACTCAGCTTCTGCTGTGAAAGTGGAGACTGAGGTTTGCTTCTTGCTAAATAAAGAGATTAGTCGAGCACCCAAGAACTGGCATGTTCCTGAAGTGCTTTTCCTATCAAATTTGCACCCAGCATAATCAGCATCTGATTACCCATATAACTCAAATTCTGATTATGTTGGATACCATAGACCCATTTCAGGTGTACCCTTAAGATACCTTAAGATTCTTTTGACTGAACTTAAGTGTGACTCCTTTGGATCAACCTAAAATCTAGCGCACACAAATGTGACAAACATTATATCTGTCCTACTGGCTATAAGGTAAAGAAGTGAGCCAATGATTGCTCTATAGGTTTTCTAGTCAATGGATTGACCATTAGTTACAATATATGTATCCATGAGGATTTTCATGGTGGAGTCATTTTCCATCCTAAACCTTTTGATTAGTACTTTTGTATATTTTGACTGAGATATGAAAATGCCCTCATCACTTAACTTCACTTTACTTCACTTAGAGATCAAGGAAGAAAGATAATTCCCCAATGCTACTCAATTTAAACCTAGACTTCATCAGGTCAACAAACCATTTGCAAAGTTCTGGATCTGTAAAATCAAATATAATATCATCCTTATATATCTAGACAATATGCAATTGTTGCTTGTGTGTTCTTGTGAAAAATATTTTATCCATCTTTCCACTTATGATGAGTGTGTTAAAATAAAAGTGGAAAAGGTCTTATACCAAGCTCCTGGTGCTTGCTTGGACCATACAGTGCTTTATTTAATTTATAAACATGAGATTAATAAGTTGGATTGACAAAACCTGGAGGTTGTTCAACTTAAACTTTTCTTAAGGGTTACCATTGAGGAAAGCACATTTTACATCCATCTGATATACCTTAATTTTCTTGTATGCAATATAGGCAAGAAATAACATGATTGCCTCCAGTCTGAAAAATGGTGCAAAGGTTTGGTTATACTATATTCCTTCTCCTTGTCTATACCCTTGAGCAACTAGTTTGGCCTTGTTCCTGACTATTACTTTATTTGAGTCTAACTTATTTGATAACTCTAATTTAAATGTTAAATTTATATAGTTTTATTTAAATATTTAGTTTCATTATAGTTATTTTTTATTTAAATAGCTTCTAATTTTTTTCTTTTTACAATTCAGATCAATTTGGACTGCATATATCGAACTAACGCTTTCTGGGGTTTATTTGGCACATTTTGGGGAAATTTTGGTGAACTTTAATTTTGACACACCCTAGGCATAGGCGTGACCAGGGGGTATGTCCAGCCATGTGCACCATGATATTTTCTAGCGCACTAGATCATTGCCACGTCAGATTAAAATTACACGCCCTATCACAAGATTGATAGGAGGGCATGTCGAAAAGATCAAGAGGCATGACCGAGCTTTCATTCTAGCTGTTCATGCTAGCGTGGCATTGCAATATATATGCCCTAGTCATGGGCATGACCAGAGGGTGTGGCACCTCTCCAAACTGTCAGATTAACTGCAGATCGTGCCATTTCCAGCTATTTTCTAGACTCGTGCAAGACACTACTAGGTTGTCATAACATGCATTTTCTCCGCAATTTTATGATATATCAGAGTAAGAGAAAACACGCATCACGATGCCACACCGTGTAACACCCCCTATCCATCGCATAGCATATAGCAGTAGGTCCGGCCGGGGCCCGACGTCGTATGCCACAGACAGACCGGGTGGTTACTCATGGAAACCATCCAACCAATCATAGCGTCCTACACAAAGCATTCTAGCGTAAGCAGATTAATAAGAGTTGCAAATAAGAACCCAGCATTAAAGCATGAATGTCCACTAATACCAAATAGGAATGTTACAAAATACATCAGTACAAGCCTTAAGGCCTTACAAAATGTTTCACTTGATATTACATGATTTACAAACCACGGCACGCAGGCCGGTCATACAAGAATAAAACAGTAAACACTTCCAAATAGGCCTTCGAGGGCCGGCTTCGCATTTGGGCTTTAGCCCGCTATTGACCGCTTGGTCCATCAGCACCTGCAAGCAACAAACCACCGCACGGTTGCAAAACAAGGCAACGGTCAGCAATGATGACCAAATTATAACGATCCCGCCCCCAACTCGGGGCGGCGATGCTCCTTCCCTGCATTTCATTAGCATAAGCGAGCAATATATAACCATAATCATTTCACCACAAACGTTGGCTCGCACGGCCACATGCCCCGTGCTCTCAGGGCACATTCTCGTTGAACCGGTCGATGTCACGTCAATTAAAGCCATAGACATTCCGGACTCACCACCGCCACTTTGACGGCCAAACCTATGAGCAATTTGTCTTCCTGGCCTGGGTCACGACAATTTAAGCCATTGACCGCCGAAGACCCTAATCTATGCCAACGACAAGTGCCACGTGCCTTTAGGTCTCTTTAACCGAACGACATAGAGCAGGTACGGTTCCATCTAACCCGTGCTCACGCCGCAACGACAATTTAAGCCATTTGCACGGGTCAAACTTCCACTGAGTCCCATTTCCATCACAATTCACATAACCTGGTTATGTTCAAGTTGGCTCTCAGGCCACCAATTTAGCAAGATCTCGCATCCTCCCAGTTTTTCGAGTGCACCTTTGGGTTAATCCCCAAGGCTCCTTGCTGCAATCTACCGTGTAGAAAACCCGAAAAATAACCAATAGCATGGAGTCTTCTCCGGCATTTATGTAATGCAACATCACCGATCCAGACCAACATGTCTGGGTAGGCTTCACACATCATGCCTATGTCCGTTCTCGCTTACGGACTCTATACAACGGGGACTTCACATACCTACCCGAAGGAACGCCTCCAATTCTTCGCAAACTCGCGAGAGCGGGCTTCCTATGCAAAGAAGGAGAGCTACTCATGCTCATGAAGAGAATCGTTACCCTAGCGTTCCTCTTTGGCGCCATTGAAAAGTAAGCGGATGAAAAGCACCGCACTAGCTTTGACTCCGTGGATCCGGAGTCGGCTCGCGATTTGGAGCTTCGAAGCTCCTCCAATGGCCGGATTTAGCTCCTTCTTCCTTCCTTGGCTCTCCTCTCTCTCTAAGCTTTTAGAAAGATAATAACTTATGAAAAGTGAGGGTTTCTAAGTCCAATCCCGAGTATATCCCTTCAGGAACAACCCCCAGCCGTTGGATCATAAATTAAAGAAATGAACGGCTTTGATTCGGGACTGAAATGCCCAATCTAGACCGAACACGGCCTGGCACACGCCCATGTTCAGGGCCGTGTGCCTCATTCGCCATCAAAATCGGCTCGCCTGGAACCTCACAAGGGTATCGAGCACGCCCGTGTTCGACCTGACACGCCCGTGTTCCGCCTGACACGGCCGTGTGGCCGGCCGTGTACCCCTATCATTTTTCCCCGAAAACAACCCGAGCACTACACGGGTTCTAGGACACGCCCGTGTCCTTGCCCGTGTCACCTCAACATGCCTGGGCTCCAGGCCGTGTACACGGTCTCGACACTCGACACTTTGTCGAGCGAAGATCGTCGACCTGATGACACGGCCTGGGACATGCCCGTGTCCGAGTCCGTGTGCCTTGTCTCAACACAATGTCAAGAGCAAAGTGTCGACTTCCCGGGATGAGTGTCGACACGGGTTGACACGCCCTGCGACACGCCCGTGTCGCAGGCCGTGTGCCATGTCTCGACACTTCGTCGAATGCAAAATGTCGACTTCGCGGGCTATGTGTCGACACGGGTCGACACGCCCTGTGACACGCCCGTGTCACAGGCCGTGTGCCCAGTCTCGACACAATGTTGAGACCAAAGTGTCGACTTCTCGGCTCAGTGTCGACACAAGCTTGACACGCCCTGGGACACGCCTGTGTCCCAGGCCGTGTGCCTGCAGCCAGAACTCAAAACTGTCCCAAAACATCCCCCCGTCACTCTTTTGAGTTTCGGGGCGTTACAACTCTCCCCCTCTTAAAAGAATTTCGTCCTCAAAATTATATAAAGGAAAGACATGTACAAAACCAAAATTTGTACCTGAGCGGAACAACTCCGGATACTCGTCAAGCATAGTCTGCTCTCGCTCCCAAGAGAGCTCCTCACGACCGCAATTGTCCCACCGGACCTTGACCATGCTGATCTCTTTATTGCGTAGCCGCTTGACCTCCGAGTCCTCAATCCGCACGGGCTTGACCTTTGTCGTCAGCCCACTATCCACCGACACTTGATCAACCGCGATCACTTGCGTAGGCTCTTGCATTGCCTTCCGTAGCACCGAAATATGTAATACATCATGTAAACCACTAAGCTCCACTAAAAGCTTCAACCGATAGGCCGCTTCACCAACTCGCTCCAGAACCTCAAACGGTCTAAGGTACCTCGGGCTTAGCTTTTTCAATCGCCGCACCCGCGAGACACCCTTGAACTGCTTGATCTTTAAGTACACATAGTCGCTGACAGCGAAATCCACGTTCCTGTGCTTGGCATTATAGTACTTCGCTTGCCGGTCCTGAGCGATAAGCAACCTCTCCCGAATGGTTCTTACCAAAGAAGTGGCATCCTCCACTTCTGATCGCTTATACAACTTTGACTCACCCGTTTCTAACCAAGACAACGGCGTGCGACATTTTCTACCATAAAGGGCCTCGAAGGGCGCCATTTGAATACTCGCTTGGTAGCTGTTGTTGTATGCGAACTCCAACAAATAAAGGTGGTCTTCCCATTGCTTTCCGAAATCCAAGACACACATGCGGAGCATGTCTTCCATAGTTCTATTGACCCTCTCGGTCTGCCCATCCGTTTGCGGATGGAAGGCTGTGCTGAATTTCAACTTTGTTCCCAACATTTGCTGCACAAGCCTCCAATCATTGGACGTGAACTGCCCATCTCGGTCACTCACGATGCTGCGGAGCACACCATGAAGCTGTACTATGTTATCCACATAAAGCTTTGCCAACGTCTCCACCGGATCATCCTTCTGATGCGGAATAAAATGCGACACCTTCGTTAACCGATCAACAACTACCCAAATGGCATCGTTCCCCTTTTGCGACCTTGGCAAACCATGCACAAAGTCCATAGAGATGTCGTCAAATTTCCACTCCGGAATAGGCAAGGACTTAAGAAATCCTCCCGGCTTTTGGCACTCCACCTTTACCAAGGCGCAAGTTTGGCACTTCGCTACGTATAGCGCCACATCCTTCTTCAAAACCGGCCACCAAAACAGTTTCTTTACATCACGGTACATCTTCGTGCTCCCCGGGTGAATCGAGTACTTGGTATGGTGTGCCTCGTACAACAACTCCACACGCAAATTACCCACACTTGGGACGCACAGACGACCGTCCTTCCAAAGTAATCCGTCCTCCACAACGCGCTCTGGATTTGAACCATCCAGAGCCTCTACCATGAACTGCTTCATATGAGCATCCATATCCAAAGCCTGTCGAATACGATCAGCCAGGTCATATTGGACATCAGTCCAATTCAGAACTGCTTCAGCGCTTGATTGCCTGTCCACACAAACAATCTCCAACGCCTCCAACTCCCGCACCAAATGCTCATCATGCACCGATAGACAATTGGCTTGAGCTGGGGCTCGGCGACTCAACGCATCCGCAACCGCATTTCCTTTACCAGGCACGTAGTGGATCTTGAATGTATAGTCCCCCAGAAACTCCATCCATCTATGCTGCCGCATATTCAGATCCTTCTGATCAATAAGATACTTCAGGCTCTTGTTATCGGTGTAGATATCAATCTTCACACCGTACAAATAGTGTCTCCACAGCTTCAAGGCAAAAATTATGGCTGCTAACTCCAAGTCATGGACCGGATAATTCCTCTCTTGCACTTTTAGCTGTCTCGAGCCATAAGCTATTACACTTCCATGTTGCAGTGGCACGCAACCCAAACCGCTGCCCGAAGCATCGCTATAAATCTCATAGCCTTCGGTCCCACAGGGCGAACTTAGCACAGCCGCCGTGGTCAACCGGCACTTCAACTCCTCAAAAGCTCGCGCGCACTCCGGCGTCCAAACGAACTTATGCTCCTTCCTCGTCAAAGTAGTGAGAGGTAACGCTATCCGCGAGAAGTTCTCTACAAAGCGCCTATAATAGCCGACAATCCCCAGAAAACTCCGGACTTCCGCTACCGTAACAAGCTCAGGCCACTCCCGTATCGCAACGATCTTCACCGGATCCACAGTAATACCCTCTCCACTTACTATATGCCCGAGGAACGCCACTGAGGATAGCCAAAACTCGCACTTCGAGAACTTGGCGTACAACTGATTTCTCCTTAGCGTCTCCAACACCAAATGAAGATGCTTGAAGTGATCTTCCTCACTTTACGAGTACACCAAAATATCGTCGATGAAGACGATCACGAAATGGTCCAAGTACTCCCTGAAAGTCCTGTTCATCAAATCCATGAACACTGACGGCGCATTAGTCAGCCCAAACGGCATGACTGTAAACTCATAATGCCCGTATCTTGTACTACGCTGTCTTCGGGATATCACTCTCCCTTATTCACAGCTGATAGTACCCAGCCTTGAGATCTAACTTCGAGTACACCGTCGACCCGACTAACTGATCAAAAAGATCATCAATCCGGGGGATCGGGTACCTGTTCTTCTCCGTCAACTTGTTGAGGTCCCTATAATCAATACATAGCCTCAAGCTTCCGTCCTTCTTCTTAATAAAGAGGACCGGTGCGCTCCAAGGCGAAGAACTCGGGCGCACATACCATTGCTCCAACAACTCTTGCAGTTGAACTTTCAGCTCCGCCATTTCCTTAGGCGCTAGCCGATAAGGAGATCGTGACACAAGCTGTGCACCTGGCACTAGCTCAATCGTAAAATCTATCTCCTGCTGAGGCGGGGCTCCAGGAAGATCTGCGGGGAACACATCAGGGTATTCTGATACCACTGAAATACAATCCAACGCGGGCTTCGGCTTTGCAACCTCCGCTAGTGTAAAGAACAGTTCTGCACCAGCACGAACCGCCTTCACCACCTGAAGAGCTGACGTCAATGTCTTGCTCGACCCCTTTAAGCCCGTAAAAGTCGTCTCACGACTTGCTCCCAGCTTGACTTCCTTGCGACCGCAGTCAATATATGCTTGCTGCTCCGAGAGCCAGTCCATGCCAAATATAACGTCGAACTCCACCAATGGAAGTAAAGACGCCTGCAGGTCGAACTCCTGATCCCCAATACGAATCTTAACATCGCAGATCCTATCCGCTCGCATCGAACACCCATTGTGCAACAACACATCCAACTTATCCTTCGCCATCGAAGAAAGGACTCCGATGCGTGATATAAATCCTTCGGACAAAAAGGAGTGAGAAGCTCCCATATCGAAGAGTGCTCGTGCCGGATTTTCACAAATCAATACAAATCCTAAACAAGTAGTGGTAAGGTAACATGTGTATAACAAGTATTTAAGGAAATTGACTTGCTATAAATTAAACCGTACCTGTCACCACATCAGCTTGTTTGATGGCCTCCTGTTGGCCAAGATTATAGACCCTCGGTTGGGCCGGAGCATAGTGGGATGCGGTCGACTCCACCGCCTTGCCCTTCTCTTCATAAGTAGCTCCCGACCTTCTCTCGGACTTAGGACGTCCGCTCCAACAGTCACGGACGAAATACCCCATCTTTCCACAAATAAAACACGCGCCCGGGGTCCGTCCCATAGTCGCCCCAGAAGCACCAGAAGGAGCTGGACCCGAAGTCCTATGCTTCTTGAAAGACCTCCGATAGCCGAACTTTGAAGTAGTCGGCACTTTAAATTCGGATTTCTTCTCACACAAGCTTTTCTTTGCTTGTACATTCTTCATGTCCTTCTCCAAGGACCGGGCAGTATTGACCAAGGTTAAGAAACCCTGCGTCATCGGCCCCGAAAGTAGTAATCTCAACTCATCTCTCAAGCCTTCATAGAAGCGATTAGTCTTACGCTCCTCATCCACGATGGTGGAGCTAGCATATCGACTCAAACGAGTGAACTCATGGAGATATTCATCCACGCTCTTCTCACCCTGAACCAACTTCAGAAACTCATTCTCCAATGCTATCTTCTGCGTCGAAGGGAGGTATCTAGCCAAGAACAATCTCGAAAACTCTTCCATCGAGACATCACCAAGTTTCCTACCTCTCAAATGATGCAGCTCCAAACCTTCCCACCATAATCTTGCTTCACCGTCCAAAAGGAACGTAGCAATGGTGGTCATTTGCCACTCCTCCGTCTCCGTTACTGTCATGACTCTCTTCACCCTGGAGAGCCAGCCTTCAGCCTGAGATGGGGTTCCCAACCCCGATAATAACGGAGGGTTAAAGCTCATTACATGCTTAAGCTGCCTCTCGGTTGCCCTCCTTAGCACCACCGGTTCCACAACCACTTGCTCCACTCTCCTCGGCTCAGCATCTTGAAGAGGTTCCTGCTCCATCACAGGAGCGGGCTGCTGCGTTTACCTTGTAGGCTGCGCATTTATCACGGCCAACACCGCTTCAGCCACTAATCGTATATTCTCAGCCGATAGAGGTGTTGCATGAGCAACATTTGGTGCACTGCTAGCCTCAGAAACTCGGCATTCTGAAGGCCAAACACCACTTCTGGTCACCTATAGTGGTACAAAACACCGTTAAGCGACCAAATAAATTGCAAACAGCAATTATAGGAACACGCAGGTTCCTCAAACACATGTATTTTCATTCCTAAGTGGACATTCATGGGTTATTTTACTGTTATAACGATGACGCACACAATGTGCTAACCACCCCTTTAAAAAGAATTCGTCCACAAATTCACTTTAAGCCCGACCAAAACCAGTAGTCTGATACCAAATTGTAACACCCCCTATCCATCGCATAGCATATAGCAGTAGGTCCGGCCGGGGCCCGACGCCGTATGCCACAGACAGACCGGGTGGTTACTCATGGAAACCATCCAACCAATCATAGCGTCCTACACAGAGCATTCTAGCGGAAGCAGATTAATAAGAGTTGCAAATAAGAACCCAACATTAAAGCATGAATGCCCACTAATACCAAATAGGAATGTTACAAAATACATCTGTACAAGCCTTAAGGCTTTACAAAATGTTTCACTTGATATTACATGATTTACAAACCACGACACGCAGGCCGGTCATACATGAATAAAATAGTAAACACTTCCAAATAGGTCTTCGAGGGACGGCTTCGCATTTGGGCTTTAGCCCGCTATTGACCGCTTGGTCCAGCAGCACCTGCAAGCAACAAACCACCGCACGGTGGCAAAACAAGGCAACGGTCAGCAATGCTGACCAAATTATAACGATCCCGCCCCCAACTCGGGGCGGCGATGCTCCTTCCCTACATTTCATTAGCATAAGAGAGCAATATATAACCATAATCATTTCACCACAGACGTTGGCTCGCACGGCCACACGCCCCGTGCTCTCAGGGCACATTCTTGGTGAACCGGTCGATGTCACGTTAATTAAAGCCATAGACATTCCGGACTCACCACCGCCACTTTGATGGCCAAACCTATGAGCAATTCGTCTTCCTGGCCTGGGTCCCGACAATTTAAGCCATTGACCGCCGAAGACCCTAATCTATGCCAACGACAAGTGCCACGTGCCTTTAGGTCTCTTTAACCGAACGACATAGTGCGGGTACGGTTCCATCTAACCCATGCTCACATCGCAACGACAATTTAAGCCATTTGCGCGGGTCAAACTTCCACCGAGTCCCATTTCCATCACAATTCACATAACCCGGTTATGTTCAAGTTGGCTCTCAGGCCACCAAGTTGGCAAGATCTCGCATCCGCCCAGTTTTCCGGGTGCACCTTTGGGTTAATCCCCAAGGCTCCCTGCTGCAATCTACCGTGTAGAAAACCCGAAAAACAACCAATAGCACGGAGTCTTCTCCGGCATTTATGCAATGCAACATTACCGATCCAGACCAACATGTTCGGGTAGGCTTCACACATCATGCCTATGTCCATTCTCGCTTACGGACTCTATACAACGGGGACTTCACATATCTACCCGAAGGAACGCCTCCAACTCTCTGCAAACTCGCAAGAGCGGGCTTCCTATGCAAAGAAGGAGAGCTACTCATGCTCAAGAAGAGAATCGTTACCCTAGCGTTCCTCTTTGGCGCCATTGAAAAGTAAGCAGATGAAAAGCACCGCACTAGCTTTGCCTTCGTGTATCCGGAGTCGGCTCGCGATTTGGAGCTTTGAAGATCCTCCAATGGCCGGATATAGCTCCTTCTTCCTTCCTTTGCTCTACTCTCTCTCTAAGCTTTTAGAAAGATAATAACTTATGAAAAGTGAGGGTTTCTAAGTCCAATCCCGGGTATATCCCTTCAGGAACAACCCCCAGCCGTGGGATCATCAATTAAAGAAATGAACGGCTTTGATTCGGGACTGAAATGCCCAATCTGGACCGAACACGGCCTGGCACACACCCGTGTCCAGGGCCGTGTGCCTCATTCGCCGTGAAAATCGGCTCGCCTGGAACCTCACACGGGTATCGAACATGCCCGTGTTTGACCTGACACGCCCGTGTTCCACCTGACACGGCCGTGTGGCCGGCCGTGTACCCCCATCATTTTTCCCCGAAAACAACCCGAGCACTGCACGGGTTCTAGGACACGCCCGTGTCCTTGCCCGTTTCACCTAAACACGCTTGGGCTCCAGGCCGTGCACACGGTCTCGACACTCGACACTTCGTCGAGCGAAGATCGTCGACCTGATGACACGGCATTGGACACGCCCGTGTCCGATGCCGTGTGCCTTGTCTAGACACAATGTCGAGAGAAAAGTGTCGAATTCCCGGGACAAGTGTCGACACGGGTTGACACGCCCTGCGACACGCCCGTATCGCAGGCCGTGTGCCATGTCTCGACACTTCGTCGAACGCAAAATGTCGACTTCGCGGGCTAATTGTCAACACGGGTCGACACGCCGTGCGACACACCCGTATCGCAGGCCGTGTGCCCAGTCTCGACACAATGTCGAGACGAAAGTGTCGACTTCCCGGCTCAGTGTCGACACAAGCTTGACACGCCCTGGGACACGCCCGTGTCCCAGGCCGTGTTACTGCAGCCAGAACTCAAAACTGGCCCAAAATGTCCCCCGTCGCTCTTTTGAGTTTCGGGGCGTTACACGCCGTGCAGGGGATAACTGCAGGTGCTTAGGCAAGAACTCAAACCTAACACTTTATATAGAATCCTCAAGTTATTATCAAGAAAGCTGTAATTTAAGTTAAGTTTTGATGGCCGTATCCCTCGGCTCAGTGAATCAACTAGTCCACAAGTGAAGATATGTGTATACACTGTGGAAAATATTTTGTTTTTATAGATTAACATCCTTCATGAGCATAAACAACCAAAGAGGACAACTCATGATATGCATATCTCTAGGTTTAATATAAGTATAGAAATAGCTTTAACATTCGTTAAAATATAATGGCTTTGGTTTAAAATAATGCAATGAATGAGATAGTCCAAATGATACTTTATATCTTTTAAAAATAACTAACATGCAATCCCAGCATAAAACCTTTCCATAGAGCAAGTAAAACCAACAAGCCATCCGGAAGAGACTAAGAAGTTAGCAAGTAACTTAACAATATAAAAACTCTGGTGGGCGTCAACAACCTGACATGAACCCACCACAATAACATGTATGTCTCAACTAAACAACAACAAAAAAAACACTACCTCATAATGGTGAGGAAAAGAGCACTACAACAACTACAGAACACTAGGAATCACTAACCCTTGCCGCTCAACTGGCTACTGCTCCAAACCTTAGGCATTTTAAAGAAAAGAACACCTCATCAAGAAAGTACAAGTGGTGAAAAGATCATCAGTAAATGAAAGCAAAGGAGTTGAAGGGTTACCAACCCAAATAGGAAAGACTGCCAAACCACAACAGACGAGAAATAAAACAATAATAAATTATTAACTGTTTATACAACCCAAGAGTAAGAAAATTACACCAAGTGCGAAACCTAAGTGTAAGGAAATTGCACCAAGTGTGAAACAAAGCCATGCTTCGAGAATATCTATAAGAGTAAGCATAAAGACATATATCTAAATAATAAGAATGAAGAGAGTGAGTTGCTCTAAACACGTGAATCATTAACAACGGTAAAAATGGTTCTGAGTCTGTGGCAATAATGTCCAACACGAACTAATAGACCCAAACATCTCGAGAAGGCACTACGGTGGTGGCCACAATGTCTAACACAACCCAACAGTCCAAACATCTTAAAAGGCACCATGGTGGTGGCTACAATGTCCAGCACAACCCACAGTCCATGAGAAAACACCAAAAATCACCAAGTTTAATGATTCACGAGCTAGTACTAGGTTGGTTGTCCTTTATCCACTACTAACCATGAGCCACAGCTAAACATCCATAAACGATGACAAAAACCTGACCCAAACACACGATCTCTCCAATGACGAGCAAGAAGAAAAATCTTGAAATTCACCCTAAGGCATACTCGACGAATTGGCTCAATTCTACGAGAAAATACTACGTCTATACTGATTCGTCGAGAATACTCGACGAATACAGTAGACAGTCGACAAATATACCTAGCAAAATTAACTAACTTAACGATACCTGATGAATCATCAAAATTTACCCAAGTATAAGGGAAATTCGTCGAGTATACTCAACTAATTTGGAGTTCATTCAATGATCTCGACGCTAAAGCAGTCTCACTCAACGCCTGTGTTGGGAATATTGCCCTCAATGTTCCCTAGTCTTGATTTGAAGAGGCATTACCATCAACACTAAGTGCATACTTGTATTTGATGTTGTTCAAGCTCATCATGTGCAGGATGTTCCATGGAACAAATTTAGACAAATTGTCTAAGTGGTTATGACAGGTGGTCACAAGCTAGAGATGCGGAGAGACATAAATCTATCTAAGTCCACAGGGAAGCCAGTTCCTTTAATGCCCGAAGTCAAAGGAGGATGCGAGAAAGGCTAAAAATCGCCTAAGTCAATAGGCGTTGAGTAAAGCCAGTTCACTCAACGCCTGATGCCAAAATGCACCGAGTAAGGTGCGGACAGTCAAAGCCTAGCAGTCTGCAAAGCAATTCTATGGCTAAGTCCACAGGCATTGAGTGAAGGCAGTTCACTCAACTCCATATATCAAAAGGCATTGAACATAGCTGAGTTTATCAAAGCCTCAGTGTTTGAAGACAGAAAGCGGCTAAGTACTAAAGCGTTAAGTGATGAAGCTTCACTCAACGCTCTCAATGCCTCAGCAAGCTGGCAGACTTCAGAGAAACGACTAAGTATAAAAGCATTGAGTGATGAAGCTTCACTTAACACTCTTAACGCCTAGCAGATAAAGGGTTGCAGCTTAGTCCAAGGGAATTGAGTGATTGCAATTCACTTAATGCACCCAACATCTGGCAGTGCAGAAAAGATTGACCAAGTCCAAAGGCGTTGAGTGAAACCAGTTCACTCAACGCACTCAACGTCTGATGATTTAGATAATTTGACAAAGTCCAGATTCATTGAGTGAAGACCATTCACTCAACGCACTCAACACATGGAGTGAATTTGAGAAATTGGCTAAGTCCATACCTGATGTCATCAGCCAGAGTCAACAGAGTTCAAATTACTTGTGGGAAAGTTGTTGAACACGCCAAATAGCGCCAGAGGCATACTGTAGATCTTCTTCCATTAAAGTAAGTTGCAGATGTTAACTGCAGGTGGTTCGCACTACTTCTTCCAGCCATTAATTGGCAGAAGATAAAAGGGACAAGTTTATATGGAGAACCAAAAAATTTTAGGGTTTTATACTTTTCACAAAGTTGCGGCAAAACTTCATCTTCCTCGCCATTATTGTCGAGCTAGAAGCTTAAAGTCGATCCAAATGATATAAAAGTTCATTCCAGATAGCCGTAGCAATTTCTTCTACTGCAACAAGGTCAGATAAGCTTCTGATAAAGAAAGAGATGCAGAGCTTTCAGGTTTCTACAGGCTCAGATTAGCTGTTTGAGGAGCTCAAGATCTGTGAAATCTTCAATCTTCTTCAGCAAGTTTAGAAACAAGTCTTTGGGATTCTTCTAGCAGAGGCAGTTACTTACTGAAGATCATTCTCTTGCTGCTGAGAAGATAGTTCGGGCTGAGATAACTAAACTCATGAAGCAGACGCAGAGAAATATCTCTGTGTCAAATTAGCATAAACAAAAACCCTTTTATTTATGTATTATCCTCTTGGATCTGAGTTATAGGGCCTTTATGGCTAAGATAGGGTAGGTTTGCTTAAGTGTAGGATCCAGTTTTGGATCTTAGTTGTAGGACCTTTGGGTCTGAGATAGGATCCTTTTGGATCTGAGCTGTAGGGCCTTTGTGCCTAAGGTAGGGCAGTTTGCCTGAGCTATAGGAGAGTCATCCTCTCTGAGTGTAGGACCTTTGTGTCTCAGTGTAGGATCCAAATTTGGATCTTAGGTAGGGCCTTGTGCCTGATCTTTAGGAGAGTCATTCTCTTTGAGGTAGGGCTATCCTCCATAGCCTGAGCTGTAGGACTTGATTCAAGTCTGAGGTAGGTGATCATTTGATCACTGAGTTGTACGAGCAAATTTGCTCTGAGGTAGTGCTTTGTGCATGAGTTGTATGTCTTGGAGGAGACTGAGAGATCTTGAGGGATCTATGCTGTAAGCTCTAAGGAGCTGAGTTTTTGGAGAAGTGCCTTATCTAACAAGAAATCCGAAAGGTGGGATGAGAGTGGATGTACCCATAATCTGGGGAACCACTATAAATTTTGTGTGTTTTCTTTATGGTTTTGTCTTGAAAGCATATAACTACTAACTAACTACACACTAAGTTAAATATAATAATAAAAGACTAGAAAACCTATTCACCCCCCTTTAAGTGTTTAGCTATCTTGGAATTATTGACTTTCAAGTGGTATCAGAGGGAGGTTGCTCAAGAAGGACTAACAGTCAGAGAAGATCTCAAGGGGTAGCTGAAATAAGTATACTTATGGGTTCTAGGGAGGACCATAAGGAGCTAGGTTCCATAAAACTCCCCATCTGTAGGAAGGAAAGTTTTGGAATCTGAAAAGAGAGGGTCAGGCTATTTATGGAAGCCTATGACCCAAGGATCTTTGTGACATTCAAAGAGGGACCTTTCATCCCTATGAAGTTCTCAGTTCTGGATGCCAATGTCCAGACACCTAAGATATATTCAAAGATGAGAAAAGATGAAGTCATCTTGGCTACATTGGATAAGAGGGCACATAACATTATTATTAGTGTCATAGATGATTCAACCTTTCAGAATCTGGTTCACTACCAGACCTCTAAGGAAATGTGGGACACTCTTATGGTCTACATGGAGGGAACAGAAGAGGTTAGAGATGACAGGAAGTTCATGCTCAACTAGGAGTATGAGGCTTTCAGGCAGTCCTAGAAAGAGATCATATCTACTTACTATGAAAGATTTTTCAAGGTAATAAATGAACTGAGGACCTATGGAAGGGTCTTCAGTCATTATGAGATTAATGACAAGTTCCTAAGGTCTCTCACTAGAGATTGAGATACTAAGATTTGTTCCATCAAAGAAGTGGCTAAGCAAGGTGATACTCCTTCCCATATATTGTTTGAAAAGCTGCTCTCTTATGAGATGCAGTTGGCTGCCAGGAAAGAGGAGTAGACCACAAGCAATTCCCTGGTCATGAAAAAGACCTTGGCCTTCAAAGCAGACATAACCAGAAAGAGTAAGGAGAGGATTCCCTCTCCTCCAAGGAGGCCAGCTGATTCAGATAGCTTAGAATAAGATACATCATACTGTAGCATGTATGATGAGGACATTGCTACCTTCTCCCGGAATTTTCATAAGCCGATGAAGAAGAAACAGTGAAAGAGCAGACCTTCCACCTCTTCTCATCACATGAAGAATCACTCCAAGGCTGACATGTATGACTCAAAACATAGAAAACATATTCCATCTAAAGTTGTTTACTACTATTGCAGCAAACCTGTGCATGTTATAGCTGACTGCACAGTGAAAAGAAAAGAGGCTGGTGAGAAAAAGGCTCACTAACACAAGGAAAAAAGGATAAGTCCTTCATTGCAAAGAAGAAAAAGAGCTGGACAGACTCATCTTGATCAAAGTCAAAAGAAGAAGCCTATATTGTGTTGGTTGTTACTGCTGCTAAATAAGGAGCTAAAGCAACAAATGAAGATTATATTGCTGTTAGGATAGGTATCAGGTCCCCTCTATCACATTCAAATAGTGACTCAGAGGTTGATGATGATGAACAAAATGCCTGCAGCTGCGATGTGCTGATGATAATGACTGATGAGGAATCCAGCCAGGATCAGCCTAGTCAAAGTAGGGTATATTCTCTATCTAGTTCTTCTTTTGAGTCTGAGTATGAGACTAGTCCATATACATAAGCTGTTGGAACCTTACTTATGATTTGGGCTGGGTTCACTATTAGGATTGATTAGAATGACCCAACATGTATTGTTTAGGGTCATATATTATTTACAGGGTCATGGTCAGTCACATGAAGTTAGATTATTGGAACCCATCTTCAGAAGACTTTAGAGACAAAAGAATTCAGAGGAAGAGCAGTTAAAAATAATGTAGAAAAGGCATTCGATGATAGCTGAACTCAGCCCGACGATCGTCGATCTCAGATCGACGAACTCAGAGTTCCTTCTCTGAGTTGAGCACGATGAAAGTCTAGCTGAGATCGACGAACTGCGATATCATATCAGAAGTTGAGCTCGACGAAAGTGTAGATGAGATCTACGAACTGTGATCTCATATCAGAAATGCAGCTCGACGAAGTGCTATCTTAGTTCGACGAACTTGGAGCTCTGGTCGATGAAATCCTTGTTGAGTTCGACTAACTCCTTTTAGGTTCTGTTCGACTAATCTTCTCTGCAGTTTCTCAGTTCGACTATGTCATTTTGATTTCAAGTTATATTATATTAAGACAGTAATAATTTGATAAATAATGCTCAATATTCTCAAGAATATGGTTGTACCTGGCTGCATTAATTATGGATTTCACAGAGTTATTAATCTACAAAATTTACTGTGACAGTTAGGGAAATACTTTGAAGACAAAATTAGACGTTCCAACTCCCAGAAATTATGCAGAGGATTTCAAGGAAAGGATTTAAAATTCAAATGATGTTGAATCAACAATCAATATATATAAAGTGATTTTCTAGAAGATTGCCAACAACAAGGAGAAGAAGAAAGAGAAAATCAGTAATCTGACAACACGATACAGAGATAAAAACATCTTATTCTTCTTCCTCTGTTCTCAAGCTTTTATTCCAAAAACACATCCTCAATCTGAGACAAAAAGTTCACATCTCTCATAAACATATACTGGAAGAAGAAGTTTTCAACCTTGAAGGCCTACACCTTGAAGCAAAGACTCCACTCCTGATCAGATCCATACAACTCAGGGGGAGCTTTCATATCATCAATAAATCCACTAGTATTCTCAGAGATTTGAGATAGAGAAGATATCATCATTTTTATTTTCTTTTACTGTGTATAGGGTTATAACGCACTTCAATAGTTAAACCTTTTGGTTCTCAAGTCACCTGATCAAAATACTTGGTTTGGTTTTTGGGTACCTGATTAAAAGCTCAAAGGGTTGCTAGATCTCCCATAGAAAATAGATCTTGTGGTGATAGGGTACCTGATCAAAAACCTGTGGTGGTAGAAGAGAGGATGTACCTAGTTTTATTGGGGAACCATTATAAATTCCTTGTATCGTCTGGTTGTGCTTTTACTTGTTTATTTTCTGTGCTGTGATATTTCTCTGTTTATATATATATATATATATATATATATATATATATATATATATATATATATATATATATATATGTCTATATATATCACCTTTTTTAATCTACTGCAAAAAAAAGCAAAATTTTGAAATACTCTATTCACCCCCCCCCCCCCTCTAGAGTTAGTTAGATCTATCCCTCACTTTCAATTGGTATCAAAGGGCTGGTTCCTTCGTTTCACAAGCTGACACCTGAATAAAAAGATTTTTGATAGATCTTATCTACTCTAGATGTATTTTATATCATGGCACAAAATAAGGAGTATTCAAGTACCAGACCTACAGTGTGCAATCTTAATAAGTTTGCACTTTGGAAGGCAAGGATTAGGCTTTATATGAATTCCATTGATGAAGACATATATAATTCCATTTTGACAGGTCCCCAACTACTAGTGGCAACAAAAACAAGTACCAGTGCAGTGCCACCATCTGAGTGGGCTGAAGCACAAAAGAAGGCCAAGATTTCTGATGCTAAAGCAATGAAAATTCTTGCCCAAACTATGTCTGATGACATATTCCAGAAGGTTGCTGAATGTACTTCAGCAAAGGCCATTTGGGACTACTTAAATGCTATGGTAGCAGGATTTGCTGATAAAAGAAAAGATTGGAGATCACACTGGATCTCTCAGTATGAGACTTTTAAGAAGGAAGAGTCAGAATCAGTTGTAGACATGTATAATAGACTCAGTCTCATAATAAATGAGCTGAAAACTCTGGACAAGGACATCTCATTGACAGAGATAAATGATAAGATCCTTATTTGCTTCCCTAGCATATGGGACTCTAGGATCTGGCCAATCAAGGAATCCAAAAGCCTAAATGAGATCTCTACTGAAAACTTGTTGGGCAAGATCAAGTCTTATGAGCAGCTCATCAAGACCAGAGAAACTGAGCAAACGACTTCCTCTTCAACAAGGAAAGAGCAAGGGATTGCTTTCAAAGTAAGTGAAGAAGTAGATGCCACTCCAGACTGTTGGAACCAACTTTCTGGTCCGTCCCAAAATTCGAAATAGGATGCAGCCCACACGTACTCTCCCTGTGCTATCCTCCTGACGAGAGTCAGAGACCTGAAAACAGACCTAGGGGTCTCAGCTCGGAGGTCCCACATCTTTCCCAGAAGAACTAAAGATCTTCCCTTCCCTAGCCAATGCTGAGCTAGGTGCCTGTGAAGAAAACAGTGGAAAGTTTCAACAACCTTCTCAGGCACCTCTATCGGTCTATTTATAGGCCTCTGAATCTGATCTGCAAATAACACTTCCGAATCATCCTAAAAAGACCAAAACACCCTGGGCTGGGTCTGCCAACAACCAAACTCCGTTGTTCTGGAGAGCTATACGCAGACCTCCAGGGGCATAAGTGTAAAATTACCTGGGGCACAAAGGTAAAATCCCCCTTGGGGGTTAAAAGGTAAAGACATCTCTTCTCACATGTGGCAAGTGGGGAAGGTACTGACGGGCGAGACGACCGCCCTGTCCGTCTCACCGGCCTCTCGCCCTGTGGGCCATCTTGCCTCCTAGGAGGTCTCACCTATTAAGAGGTCTCGCCAACTTCAGAGGGCTGTCCACACCTCTCGCCTCTTGCAGGTGGGCATCCTCTCATCTCGACAGTCCCCCTTTCTTGCTTCCTGGACCACCTCTCGCGAGCCCAAGGTTATACACAATCCCCGCTCTTTTAGAGGTTGCCCTAACCTCGGAAAGATAAGTCCAACCGCGGCTCGCGATGCCAGGACTCACTCATGAGAATCTTTGGTGGGCCCCCCTACGGGGCCTATAAATATGAGATACCAGTCTTCATTTGGGACCCTTTAGCCTTCATTTATTCTTCCTTCAGAATGTCTCACAGCCAGAGCTTTCGCGAGCGCCTTACGACTGTGCGAAGGAGAAATAAAACCAACACGGACTCCCTATTCCCAGACCTGGTGCGTACTCCTCCCTCGGACCCTCTGTCCTCTCTCCTGAAAAAGATGAAGGCCGCCTGTCCTCCCCTCTCGGCGGGCGCGACCTCCTTTGCCCCTTCGACAATAGATAATCTTCCCGCATCTTCCGGGGAGAGACGGGTAATTACTCATTCTTCTCTCTCTTCTTTCCTCTTGCCTACTGATCACGCTTTTCCAGGGAAGCTTTGCTGATTCCCCGATGCCCGCCAATCCTCCCGATAGTATTGACCAAGCTCATCAGCGCGCCGACTCGCCCGAGGCATCTTCTCCACCTCTCTCGCGGAAAGAAGACCTTTCACGGGTTGTGGGGAACCCTAGCATACCCAGTAAGAGCTTTCCCTTCTCGCTTTTTCCTTTAATTCGCCTTCTTTTCCCCAACCCGTGCGAGCTCATAATTGTCTATGATTTCTCGCTTTCTATGCAGGTATCCAATTTGATTTCGAATCTGAAGGTGCTCCCGCGTCTCCCCCCTCTCGCCTCTTCCCCATCCCGGTGAGATCGAGGACTACTTGGGTGATCCCATGGATACCCTGGAGTTGAAGCGGAGGACGGCTAGGATGTTCCGCAAATACACGCACATAATCCGCGAGATGGAGCTGGAGAGCAAGACTCCGACCGGCGCATGGACTGGATAGAAACAGAGTGTCACTGCCTTTCTGCCGAGATGGAAGCTGGTGGTGCACTAAACGGGACAGATCCCCAAGCCATCTTAAACAAGACGGACGAACATCTCCGTCTCGCACGCCGCGGCGTGGTCGCCGCTCGCGCCTTTCATCTTCCTGGCCTCCCTCCATTCGCGGGAGGCCAAGATGGCCGCTGGAAATGGGTGCAGAACTAAGCTGTCGCGGTCCCATCTCGCCTTCTCCAGGCCCTCCTAAATTATTACTGTCAATTTAGTTGTTTTATTATGCGTTGTATAAAACACTTTTGGGCGAGATGTCCCCTTCTGTAGGATGAACTATTTTATCCTTTCGGTATTGTGCTTGTCATATCATGCTGTCTTTTCATCATTATCATGATTAGCTACTTTTTAAATTAGGTTTATAATGATGGCTTTTACCTCGAAAAGACCGCTGCGGCGCCCCCGCCACTTGGGCTCTAGAGAGAGAGAGGGAGAGACGAAGCGTCGGGGTGCCTCTTCATTTCCCGCCGCTTGATTTTCCCGCTTAATCTCCTGTCTCCCTTGCTCCTTATAAATATCTCTGATCCCGACATTCCCCTGCTTTTGTTATTATTAGATGCCTCTTTGGTTAAAGCTTCCGTCTCTCTCCTCTTCCTTACTCATCTCGCGTCCCACTCTCCTAAGTCACTCTCTTCCCCGTTACTGCCTTCTCGCTCGTCATGGGAAAGAAGTAGATGGAAGAAGGCGAGGACCGCAGCCACTGCAGAAAGCGGTTTGTGGATCATGACTTCCCTCTCGGCAAACTGCTAGAGGAAGAATATGCTTGTTTCGCCAGCGAGTATCTCGCCGATGGTTATTTATCTCGCCCGCCCAAAGTTGGCTAATGTATCAACACCTTCTACCCCAACGATCTGGCCTTCCCCGTCTCGCATTTCGAGGCGGGGCTGTGGCTTACCCTTTGGCCGGAGGTCAAGTTAGTTCTTAAGTACTTTGGGGTCATCCCGACCCAATTCAACCCCAACGCCATCTCCATGCTGATTGCTTTCTCCTGCTACCTGCGGCGAGAGCGCATTGAATTTAGTTTGACGGCCTTCCGCAAGCTGTTTGTCTACCACGCGAAAGACGACGGCGTCTCTTATTTAACAGGCCAAGGCCTGAAGGTGTGCGAGACGCCGAATAAAAACCACCACTGGCTAAGTCGCTTCGTATTCATCCGCGGGGATTTGGGAGGTATTCCTCTCGCCCCAGTGTCTCCTGCCGAATGCTATTATGACACCCCCAAGGTGGGGGTGCCAAGAAAGATCTCTGCGATTTCTTCGCAGGGAAGAATTTTGAGGTACAATACCTTAGGCGAGACCTCGACTTGCTTCCAGCCGTCTTCCCCGGCAAAGGTATACTTCTGTTTCCCTCTTTATCCTTGTAAATTTTTGTTCCCCGCTGACTGTCATCTTATCTAGGAGAGAGAACCATCCTCATTCATCCCCCTTACCAAAGTAACCGGGCTCTCGCCTTAGTGAGTATTGCAGCGGAGGCTGCGAAGGACACGTTGACACCCACCCCGAAGAAGAGGCCCATGGGCGAGGGCACTTCTCGGCATAGCCCCAAGAAGAAGGTGAAAAAATCCATGTTCTCTAAAAAGGAAAAAGTTGCCAAAGAAAGGAAAGAGCCAGCGGGATCCCTGTCCCTCATCTCTTTATCGTCTCCCTCACCTCCCCGATTACCCGTCTCGCCTGCCCGCGAGACGGTCTTGTCAGAATCAGCTGCCACCACCAATGTTCAGCCTTCTTAGCTCCGTTCTGGCGAGACTGGCTCCTCTAGTCGCCCGACTCCTGCCTCGCACCCCAACTACAACATGGGGCCTCTGACCAATGATGATGCCGGCGAGCCGGTGCTCCTATGGGACAAGGACGCTAACCGCGTGTCGGTGTCGGCTCTCCTTCCTTCCTGGAAAGAGCAGGACCCTCCCACCATTCACGCCTTCTCCCTGGGGTTTGGGCTATATGGTGGCCTTGGCTCTGAGCCCGCCCATAATGAGGCATCACGAGATCTCATACTGAAGAGTGCCCACTCTCAGTTTTGCTCCCTGGAACTCGTGCACTGAGTCTCGCGCCGCCTGGTTTTCTATAATAGAAAATGGAAGGAAGCGGAGGCCGGTCTCACCGCGGAACGGGAGAAATGCAGCGACCTGGAGAAGCGGTTGGTTCTTGCCGACAACCTCCTCGCGCAGAGCCAGGGTGGCGTGGTAAGTTTTCTTACCGTTGCTTTGCTAGTCTTACTCACTGCTCATTATAATCCTTTACTCGTTCTCTTCCCGCAGGATGCCGAGACAGCCGACAGGATGCGCTCCCGCATTGAGGAGTTGGAGGGAGAGAATAAGAAATTGAAAGCCGAAAATCTCCGCCTCCGGAACAGCGCGGCACCCCCCTCAGACCAATTTCCCGTTCCTTCCTGCTACTCTGTAGACGAGGTGGATGCCATCTGCCGAGACTCCAATATCAAGATGGCGGAGGTTGTTCTTAAAATGATGAAGGAGCTGGGGGTGGTGCGTGAGGATGCCTAGACGGTTACTGCCTGCGACCTGATCCCCTGCTTGTACGGCGAGATGGACGGCAGCTCTTCTTCTGGCAGCGAGTAGAGAATCATCAACTGTAGTGGCTTCTCTTCCCCCCCCCCTTTTTTCTCTTGTCTGGTAGTTGTAGTTTTGATAGACAATTCCTCGAAAAAAGCGAGGTGTTCTTGTCCCAAGGATATTTTGTTTAAACCTTTTATATGTTAATTGTTGCCTTCATTTTCGGCCGTCTTGCTTAATAGCTAGTCAAAAACACGAGACAAACCTTTTAGACGTTATTTAATCACTACTTTTATCATCCGCCGTCTCGCTTAATATCTATCCAGAAGTGCGAGACAGACCTTGGATCTCTCTTCGCCTATACTACCCGCGTGATCAGCTGACCGTTAGCGCTCGTCTCGCCGTAAGATTATCCTGCGTTGAAGTCCCAGGAGACCATCCGCCCTCCTTGACAAGCCCCACCTTCTTACTCTAGTCTTGCGCCTTGAATAAGGAAGGTCCACTCGCCATGGGCGAGACCACCCATGCCGAGTGTTGGCCAGAGACCCTCTTCCCTGGCCCGATTCCTGACCCTTCCCTTTTTATTGATTTTCCACCAATCTTCTGATGAACATGGACTTTCTCCAAGCAAACTCTTACCCTTAGACTTACCCTCAAGTGAGCCTACAGCCCTGCCAGCTAGATGAGAGCCTGGTCAGCGGGTCTGCTCGGGGTCTCCTCTCCATACCATCTCCAACCACCGAGTGAGCCTACATCCCTGCCAGCTAGATGAGAGTCTGGTTAGCGGGTCTGCTCGGGGTCTCCTCTCCGAACCATCTCAAACCACCGAGTGAGCCTACAACCCTGCCAGCTAGATGAGAGCCTGGTCAGTGGGTCTGCTCGGGGTCTCCTCTCCGAACCATCTCCAACCACCGAGTGAGACTACAGCCCTGCCAGCTAGATGAGAGCCTGGTCAGTGGGTCTGCTCGGGGTATCCTCTCCGAATCATCTCCAACCACCGAGTGAGCCTACAACCCTACCAGCTAGATGAGATCCTGGCCAGCGGGTTTGCTCGGGGTCTCCTCTCCGAACCATTTCCAACCACCGAGTGAGCCTACAGCCCTGCCAGCTAGATGAGAGCCTGGTCAGCAGGTCTGCTCGGGGTCTCCTCTCCGAACCATCTCCAACCACCGAGTGAGCCTACAACCCTGCCAGCTAGATGAGAGCCTGGTCAGCGGGTCTGATCGGGGTCTCCTCTCCGAAGAATTTCCAACCACCGAGTGAGCCTACAACCCTGCCAGCTAGATGAGAGCCTGGTCAGCAGGTCTGCTCGGGGTCTCCTCTCTGAACCATCTCCAACCACCGAGTGAGCCTACAACCCTGCCAGCTAGATGAGAGCCTGGTCAGCGGGTCTGCTCGGAGTCTCCTCTCCGAACCATCTCCAACCACCGAGTGAGCCTACAGCCCTGCCAGCTAGATGAGAGCCTGGTCAGCGGGTCTGCTCGGGGTCTCCTCTCCAAACCATCTCGAACCACCGAGTGAGCCTACAGCCCTGCCAGCTAGATGAGAGCCTGGTCAGCGGGTCTGCTCGGGGTCTCCTCTCCAAACCATCTCCAACCACCGAGTGAGGCTACAGCCCTGCCAGCTAGATGAGAGCCTGGTCAGCGGGTCTGCTCGGGGTCTCCTCTCCGAACCTTCTCCAACCACCGAGTGAGCCTACAGACCTGCCAGCTAGATGAGAGCCTGGTCAGCGGGTCTGCTCGGGGTCTCCTCTCCGAACCATCTCCAACCACCGAGTGAGCCTACAGTCCTGCCAGCTAGATGAGAGCTTGGTCAGCGGGTCTGCTCGGGGTCTCCTCTCCAAACCATCTCCGACCACCGAGTGAGCCTACAACACTGCCAGCTAGATGAGAGCCTGGTCAGCGAGTCTGCTCCGGGTCTCCTCTCCGAACCATCTCCAACCACCGAGTGAGCATACAGCCCTGCCAGCTAGATAAGAGCCTGGTCAGCGGGTCTGCTCGGGGTCTCCTCTCCAAACCATCTGCAACCACCGAGTGAGCCTACAGCCCTGCCAGCTAGATGAGTTCCTGGTCAGCGGGTCTGCTCGGGGTCTCCTCTCCAAACCATCTCC
The DNA here is from genome assembly GCA_039583875.1 of Platanthera guangdongensis. Taxonomy (NCBI): domain Eukaryota; kingdom Viridiplantae; phylum Streptophyta; class Magnoliopsida; order Asparagales; family Orchidaceae; genus Platanthera; species Platanthera guangdongensis. Next base: position 166,961,342 of record CM077152.1, read on the forward strand.
AACCACCGAGTGAGCCTACAACCCTGCCAGCTAGATGAGAGCCTGGTCAGCAGGTCTGCTCGGGGTCTCCTCTCCAAACCATCTCCAACCACCGAGTGAGCCTACAGCCCTGTCAGCTAGATGAGAGCCTGGTCAGCGGGTCTGCTCGGGGTCTCCTCTCCAAACCATCTCGCCCTTGGTGCCCTAAAAAGGTCGCCCATACTTTTATCACATCAAAGGAGCACATCAAAATGGTAAGCATTGTACAATAATAAAAAGTGTAATGGATATAGTGCTATGGGTAAAATCTCTTTATATCATCACCACTTCGGGGTCGCTCGAGGGATACCCCATCCACATCCTGGAGGTGGTACCCTCCTGACTTTAAGACTTCCTTTACTACAAAAGGACACTCCCAATTGGGATTGTGCTTCCCTACGGAGGCCCCTCTACCTGCTGCATCTACCTTTTTTAGGACCAAATCTCCCTTCTCGAACTGCCTGATCCTTATATGCTTGTCGAACTACCTTGCCATATGACACTTGACCTCCTCCTGTCGGACCATTGCCAAATCCCTTAGCTCCTCCACGAGATCCAAAGAGAGTCTCTGTTCTTCTTCGTCCTCTGCTCTCCATCCTTCGGCTCCTTCCGTCGCAACTGCTACTCTCGGTGATGTGACCACAAACTCGATAGGTACGACAGCCTCTGAGCCATGAGAGAGCTTAAACGGGGTTTCCCCCGTGGCGGTGTTTGGTGTGGTCCTCAAGGCTTACAGTACTGAAGGTAGCTGCTCCACACAGTTCCCCCTCAAATTCTCCACTTTTTTCTTCAATAGATTGACAATGACCATATTAGCTGCTTCCACTTGTCCATTACTTCATGGATGATGAACAAAGGCAAAGCGGAGATCTATTCCCAAACGAATGCAGAAATCCACGAATTCTCTACTTGCAAATTGTGGTCCGTTATCTGTCACAATGGCTAGGGGCAACCCAAGCCGGCAGATGATCTCCCCCCATACGAAATTCTTGACCACCTGTGACATTACCTTAGCCAACGCCTTTACCTCCACCCATTTCAAAAAGTAGTCCACCATGACTAGTAGGAATTTCCTCTGGCCACTCGCTTGAGGAAAAGGGCCCACCAGATCTAGCCCCCATATAATGAAAGGCCAGGGGGCTGTGATTGTCCGTAACCTCTGGGCCGGAAGGAGCTGGAGGGGGGCGAACTCCTGGCATTTCTGACACCCTTTCGCGAATTATTCTGCATCTTTCCTGAGGGTAGGCCAGAAGTACCCCTGCCTCAGCATCCTCCCTTCTAATGTCCGGCTCCCCGAGTGACTCCCACATTCACCCGAGTGAATCTCTTGCAGAACCTTTGGAGCCTCTTCCTCTGACACACATCTGGCCAGCAAACCTGACAGCATCTTGCGATATAAAACCATATCCTTCAGCAGGTAGTACGTCGATTTGTATCTAGTATACCTCTTGTCGAGTTCTTTTGCGGGTAACTATCCCGACGTTAAAAAGGTGATGAAGGGGTCCATCCAAGACCTTTGCTGGCATATCTCCATGAGTTCCCCTTCTTCTATAGATGGTCTGAAGAGCTCCGTCATTGTTCCCCCGGCTCGAGGGTCGTGCTTGGTGAGTTGGTCAGCCTGAGTGCTCTCCTCCCTTGAGATGTGCTGAATTGAAAAGCTTCGGAACTGTCCTATGATGCCCTTGACCTTTCCTAGATACAACTGGAGGGTGGTCTCCCTTGCCTCGAACTCCCCTTTGATCTGGCCTGCCACCACCATGGAGTCTATCGAGGCCTCAATGTCATGTATGCCCAACTCCCAGGCTAACCTGAGTCCCGCAATGATCGCCTCATATTCCGCTTGGTTGTTGGTAATCGTGAAATGAATCTTCAAGGCCTGTTCAATCCAGGTCCCCTCCAGACTGATCAAGACCATTCCTCCTCCAAAGGAATTTCTTCCCGACGCTCCATCTACTAACATCTTCCAGGTTGCTCGAGGGGACACTTCCGTCTCCTGGACCTCAAGTACATAGTCCACCAGGAAATCGGCTACCGTCTGTGCCTTAATGGTGAGCCGGGGAACGAGGACGAGGTCGAATTCACTAAGCTCTATTGACCATTTAGCTAGCCTCCCGGAATGTTCTACCCCCTCCAAGATGCGACGGAGTGGGTGATCCGTTACCACCTAAACAGAATGAGCCTGAAAATACGGCCTGAGCTTTCGGGCCAAGACGATGAGGGAAAATGCTAACTTCTCAAGAATGGTGTATCCGAGCTCCGCTTTCTTCAGGACCCTGCTCACGTAATAGATCGTAAATTGCTTCTTCCCTTCTTCTCGCACAAGAACCGAGCTCACTGCCCCAGTCCCTACCCCCAAATATAAAAACAAGACCTCTCCTTCCCTTGGCCCCTGGAGTAAGGGCGTCTGGGTGAGCTGTTGCTTTATAGCCTGGAAAGCCTTCTCACATTCCGGGGTCCACTCGAACCTCTTTCCTCCCCGCAGCATCCAAAAGAAGGGCGAGCATCTCTCTCCGGCTCGAGAGAGAAACCTGCTTAGCCCCGCCAACTTGCCTGAGAGACGCTAAACTTCCTTAGCATTTCTAGGGGACTCCAACTCCAGGACTGCTCTCACTTTTTCGGGGTAGGGTTCCACTCCAGATGGAGTGAGAACATGTCCTAGGAACCTTCCCCTATTGGCTCCAAAAATACATTTCAGGGGGTTGAGTCTCATTTTATACTTCCTTAGGGTCTCAAAGGTATCCTCCAGATCTAGGACATGAGCTTCGAGGTCGTTGCTTTTGATCATCAAGTCATCCATGTACACCTCAAGGTTCCTCCCTCTCTGTTCTCGGAAGATCCGATCCATCATTCTTTGATAGGTTGCTCCCGCATTTTTCAAACCGAAAGACATCATATTAAAACAGAAGCATCCATCCTCTGTGACGAAGGTGACGTCCTTAACGTCCGGTGGATGCATGCGTATTTGATGATATCCGAAAAATGCATCCAAGAAACTCATAAAAGGGAAACTGATGACCGAGTCAACCAGCGCGTCGATTCGGGGCAGCGGGTAACAATCCTTGGGGCATTCTTTATTTAAAAGAGAAAAATCCACACACATTCTCCACCTACCCTCCCATTTTTTTAACCATTACAACATTACTCACCCACCCCAGATACTTACAGGCGGATACAAACCCCGCCTTAAGTAATTTTTCCACTTCCTCTCTAATAGGTCCAGCCATCGTGGAGGCGATGGCCTTCTTCTTCTACTGTATGGGGCGAGTGTTGGGGGTCGAGATTGAGGCGGTGACAAGCGACGTCTGCATCGACCCCGGGCATGTCTGCGGCGCTCCACGCGAAGACGTCAATATTTTTCTGCACGCAGGCCTTGATCTTCTCACGGTCTTCCGGGCTGAGCTCGCCGCTGATTTTTATCTTCTCCTCTCTGTCTTCCTTGGTATGGATCTCTACCTCGAGGACCTCCATGGCCGCTTTCAGCCTAGATGGCTCTTCCTCCCCTTTCTGCTCTGCCTGCGCATCCTGCTCCTTGGCTTCATCTTCCACGATGGCCATCATCATCTCTTCCCCAGTTTTTCCATCTCCCACTTGCTTGCTTCTTCCTCTTCCTCCCGTGAGGCCCTTCTTTTTTCTGGCCGGTCCCCCTCCCCGGGCGACCCTCCCGCTTCTTCCATCTTCCTCTTCTCTTTTCTCCCTTCCTATTCTTTTGGCTCCTTTTCCCCTGCCGCCTCCGTCTCTTCTCCCTCCTTTCCAGCCATTTCTAGCTTCTCCGCCATGTCCCTGTCCCTCACCACTTCTCCCTCTCCTTCAGCTCCTTCCTCCTCCCTTTATTCTACCATTCCCGTCTCTCCGAACTCCTCTCCCGCCATTTCTGGCTCCCCCGCAATGACTCCAACCACCGCTACTTCTCCGTCTCCTCCAGCACCTTCCTCTCCTCTCTCTTCTACCATCCCCGTCTCCCCGAACTCCTCTCCCGCCATTTCTGGCTCCCCCGCAATGCCTCCAACCACCACTACTTCTCCCTCTCCTCCAGCACCTTCCTCTCCTCTCTCTTCTACCATCCCCGTCTCCCCGAACTCCTCTCCCGCCATTTCTGGCTCCCCCGCAATGCCTCCAATCACCACTACTTCTCCCTCTCCTCCAACACCTTCCTCTCCTCTTTCTGCTTCGCCTCCCAGTTCCTGTTGTAATTGCTCCATCCTCCTTCCCATCTCCTCATTATCTCCCTGCCAGGAGATGGTGTTCACTGCCATCACGTAGCATTCCCTTGCTGCCTTTGGGTCCCACCGTACACTGATTTGGGTACCTCCTGAGTTCAGTTTCAAGCACTGGTGAAATGACGACGGAATGCATCTGAAAGCACTGATCAAGGGGCTCCCAAAGATAGCATTGTAACTGCTGGGGGCATCCACAATGACAAAGCGGCAATTTTGGGATAGCCCTCCCAGGGTTACCTGAAGTCCCACTCCCCCCTCGACTTCTTTCCTCTCTCCTGGGAACCCAAACAATGGTCCATCCGCCGCCAGCACCCTCCGGGCCTCCACCCTCATCGCATTGAATGCTTTTTTGAAAATCACGTTCACCGAACTCCCATTGTCTACCAGGATCCGTGACACCGTAAAGTTCTCGATGTCGGTTCGTATCACCAGCGCATCACAAAAAGGGTCTTCATGATCTGGCATGTCTTTCCTTGAAAAGGTGATCTTTTCATCTGTGGGAGGGGATTGTGACGTCGAGGCTATGCTCCAGCGTTACATAGTGTGAAGGCTCGCCTTTCGGGCCGCCTCTATCCCCACCCCCCCATGGATTACTCTAATTCCTCCGCGATCTCCCACATCCGTTCGATCCACACATCGATCCTCTTCTCATGTAGCTGTCACTTCCTCTATCCGTACCGGTCTTTGTTGTTCTCCTGCTCCTCGAGTTCTCCTCATTTCCAAGAAATCTGGGCAGGTAGCCGTTGCGTGACCTTCCTAATCGTGGAAGTCACAATATGGCAACGCCACCTCCCCCCCTTTCATTCCTTCCCGAGGGTTTCTTCTTCTCCCTGCTCCTGCTCCTCTTCCTCTCTCCCGGCCTCTTCCTCTGCCTCGGCCGATGGCCATAGCCTGCTGCGGAGGGGGCAGGGGTGGTCTATGACCATACCCCCACCCTTGCTGGTGGAACCTTCCCAGTCCTCCTTGTTGGTTCCTCCCCCCCGTAGGGAAATCCTCTACCTTGTCCTGGGATAGGGCCTCCCTGTTGCCTCCATCCCAGCTCTTGATACGCCGGTGCCCTCGGCTCCTCTCTTCTCCTTGCCTCCTGCTGTCTCCCACCTGACTCCCTCGACCCCACCTCAGTAAGCCTTGCCAATTTCTTTGCAAAAGCAGGGTTCGCCGCCTCCATCGCTATTTCCTTCGCCGTCTTCTCCATCAAGCCCTCAAAAGACAGCGGCGCCTTCCGGGTGAGGCTCATTTTGAAAAACCCTTCCCATAGTCCCACGGTGAAGGCCATCTGGAGTGCAAACCCCGACACCTCCTGTATATCCAAGATCTCCTCTTGGAACCTATCCACATACTGAGCCAGCGACTCATCATCCTTCTGCTTTAATCAAAAAGATCGACTCCGGGTTCCTTTTTCTCTTCTTAGATGTGGAGAACCGCAACCGGAAACTCCTGCTTAGGTCCTCGAAGCAGTATATCGAGCCTGTCGGGAGCTGATGGAACTAGTCACTAGCTTTGTCCTTTAGAGTGATGGCAAAAAGACGGCACTTGAACGCATCTGTCATGTGCCTGATCGAAACTGCGTCCTCGAACCACTGCAAGTGATGGAGAGGATCATGCTTCCCCATATAGTAGTTCATCTCGGGTTCTCGGAAACCTTCCGGGATGGGAACTGACATGATTAGCTCGCAAAAAGGGGACCCCCTCACCGCCGGTCTCGCCACCCCTACTCGCGCGACGACCTATCCTAGCGAGATGGTACTCGCCGGACTTGGGAACAACTCCATTCCTGCCATGTCTCTCCCGCTCCCTTCCGCCATCACCTCCTTCCCCGGTCTCCTCCCCGGGGCGTCTTCTCCCACTCGCATCGAGACGAGTTCTTCTTGTGTTGCGAGTGCCGGCACTTGAGGCAGTGGGGTTGAACAATCTCCCTGTCGCGAGATCCCTTGCAGCAAATCCATGATCCCCTTGATTGAAGCCATGAACTCTTCTCTTCCGATAAATCCTCCGGGGTTGTCCGACCCCTCTCCTTCTCCTTCTCCCTGACCTCCCGCCATGTGGTTGCTCAAGGTTCTTCTCTAAGGGCTACGCTCCACACTCACCGCACCGAAAATATTGGAACCAACTTTCTGGTCCATCCTAAAATTCAAAACAGGATGCAGCCCACACGTACTCTCCTCGTGCTATCCTCCTGATGAGAGTCAGAGAACTAAAAACAGACCGAGGGGTCTCAGCTTGGAGGTCCCACCTCTTTCCCATAAGAACTAAAGATCTTCCCCTCCCTAGCCAATGCTGAGCTAGGTGCATGTGAAGAAAACAGTGGAAAGGTTCAACAACCTTCTCAGGCACCTCTATCGGTCTATTTATAGGCCTATAAATCTGATCTGCAAATAACACTTCCGAATCATCCTAAAAAGACCAAAACACCCTGGGCTGGGTCTGCCAACTGCCAAACTCCGCTGTTCTGGAGAGCTATACGCAGACCTCAAGGGGCAGAAATGAAAAATTACCTAGGGCACAAAGGTAAAATCCCCCTTGGGGGTTAAAAGGTATAGACATCTCTTCTCACATGTGGCGAATGGGGAAGGTACTGACGGGCGAGACGACCGCCCTGTCCGTCTCGCCGGCCTCTCGCCCTGTGGGCCATCTCGCCTCCTAGGAGGTCTCGCCTACTAAGAGGTCTCACCTACTTCAGAGGGCTGTCCACACCTCTCGCCTCTTGCAGGTCGACATCCTCTCATCTCGCCAGTCCCCCTTTCTTACTTGTTGGACCACCTCTCGTGATCCCAAGGTTGTACACAGATAATGAAGATCTATTGAGTCTCTTGGCTAAGAGATTCTAAAAATTGCTAGGAAGGATTTCAGGAGAAGATCTTCCAGAAAAGAAGATAAGATAAGGTTTGACAAGAATCCAACTAAAGAAATAGTTTGCTATGCATGCAGGAAATCTAGACACATATTACCAGAGTGTCCAGAAACTCAGAAGAAAGACAAAAGAAAGGAGAAAGACTCTAGGAAACATTCCAGCAAGCCCTCCTCCAGCAAATATAAAAAGGAGGAAAGAGGATTTGTTGCTGAGACTTGAAGTGAATCAGAGTCAGAATATTTATCCAGCTCCAGTGAGGATGAAGTAGAGGCCAAGGCCAGAGATATCTGCTTGATTATAATCAATACATTTTGCAGCAACTCTGGAGCAGCTAATTCAGAAGCTAACAACTCAGAAGATGAATCCATTTCAGAAGAAGATCAGGTAATATATTCTTTTGATTTTACTTCTGATCAATTCAAAGCAGAATTTAAATTATTATGCACTGACTTAATAAAATATGAGAAGGAAATCAAACTTCTCAGAGAAAAATTAATTGAATTTGATAATTTTTCTTCAGAAAACTTAAAACTTAAAGAAGATTTAAAAATTGTCAATGAACACATAATATCTTTAGAAAATTAATTAAAAGAGGCTAAACAATTTGAAGAATCCCTTAATGGGAGAAGTATCAAATTGATGAACATCACAAGTACAGTCAATGCCAGGCTTAATGGCAAACTGATCTTGGGAGCTTCATCTAGTCAGCCTCCTCTATTACTGAAAAATACTTTATCTACTCCTATAAAATTTGTTACAGAAAAAGGTAAAGAGAATGCAGAAGACACAAATAAAGTAACAAAAGTCTTATATAAGACTAAAATAAAGAAAACAAAAAAATTTAATAAAAGTTATGTTCAAGATACTTCATCGAACCAAGCACGACGAAATGAATATGGTTCGTCGAACTCAGATCGACGAACTATGAATGCAGATTTCTAGTATAACTATTCATCTAACCGTGCTCGATGAACTCAATATGGTTCATCGAACCGCAATCAACGAACATGGGGCGCAGAGAATGAATACATTTATTTGTGAATGAAGTTCGATGAACTCAATATGGTTCATCGAACCGCGATCGATGAATATGGGGAGCAGAGAATGAATACATTAATTCTGTGAATGAAGTTTGACAAACTCATCCCTAATTGTCAAACACAGATCGACGAACTAATTACAATTCATCGAACCCAGTTTCTTATAACAAAAACTTTAATTCTTTTCAAAATTTTAAACAAACTAAAACCTTTATTAATCCTTTTACTCAGTGCATTATTCCTCCTAGGAGATATCATCCACTAGGTTTTAAGGACCAACCTGAATTTTCATATATTTCTAGTTATAAATTTGAAAGAAATCAAGGACACAAGGTTACCTAGGTCAAGAACAACTAATCTTTCTTTCTACAGGTAAAGAACTATCCTGCCACAGAGGAACAGTAATACTTGGATAGTGGCTGTTCAAAACACATGACAGGAAGTAAAGACAACCTGACTGATATCAAAATAAAGCTTGGACGAAAAGTGACATTTGGAGACTCCAACTGTGGATAGACAGAAGAATATGGAAATGTCAAAATTGGAGCAGTTACCTTCAGGAAGGTAGCCTATGTAAGTGGTCTCAAGCATAACCTAATATCCATAAGCCAATTATTTAACGAAGGTTATCATGTATCATTCAATTAGTCTTCTTGCATTATTACTTCTGATAAAAACAAAACTATTTTCACTGGAATTAGACAAGGAAACATATATGTAGTTAATTTCAAATCTGCTAATTCAGATATTTGCTTATTTAACCAAATCGGTAACTTACATGATTTATGGTTTAAGAGACTAGGTCATGTAAACCTTAGGACTATTACTGAATTATCTAGGGACAACCTTGTTAGAGGACTGCCTTCTGGTTCTTACAAGAAGAAAGGACTCTGCAGGACTTCTTAATTAAGCGAAAAAACTAAAAATAGTTTCAAATCCATTAATAAAAGTGATTCACCCAGGATTTTGTACTTGCTACATATGGACCTTTTTGGCCCTATAGCTATACAAAGTTTGGGAGGAAAGTCATACACTCTAGTTATTGTTGATGACTTCTCTAGATTCGCTAGGGTATTCTTTCTAAGAAACAAGTCAGATAACTTTAAAGTTCTTACAGATTTCCTTAAGAGCATAAAGATTGAGTACTCTACTCTGATTGCATTGATAAGAAGTGATCATGACACCGAGTTTGAATCTCTTCTCATGCAAGAATTCTATGAGAAGGAAGGTATCAGACATTATTTTTCTGCTCCTAGAACTCCTCAACAAAATGGGGTAGCTGAAATAAAAAATAGAACCCTTATTGAATCTGCTAGGACATTACTTGCAGATGCTTATTTGAACCTATCCTTCTGGGCAGAGGCTGTAAGCACAACAAATTATGTTCTGAACAGAAATTTAATACATAAACTTAATGGTAAGACTCCCTATGAATTACTTAAATGGAAGTAACCTAAAGTAGATTATTTTAAAGTCTTTGGATGTAAGTGTTATATTCATAATAATAACAAGAAACACTTAAGAAACTTTGACGCAAAGGCTGCGGAGGGAATTTTCCTTGGATATTCCCAAGTCAGCAAGGCTTATAGGGTATTTAATACATCAACATTAAAAATGAACGAATCTGTACATATATCCTTTGATGAAGCTAACATGTTTTATAAGGAGAAGGATTCTTCTACCATAGACTCATTGCAGGTACCCTATCTATGTGAGAAGCTGGATGATTTAAACCTTACCAAAGAGGTTACATTGCATCCTTCTGCACAGATTGATGAAGACAATGAAGAAGAAATTGTTGAAGCAGTTGAACCCACAACAACAAATATAATTCCACAAGAGGAATTAATTCCACAAGCTATTGATGAACCAACTTCACTTGCTGATCTTGTCACACTTAGAGATTATCCCATATCTCAAGTGATTGGAGACATATCAGCTGGTGTGCAAACAAGGCATCAACTCAACCAAGATCTGATGTATGCTTGCTTTATTTCTCAAATTAAGCCTCAATCCATAAAAGATGCAGAGCAAGATCCCCACTGGATTATTGCAATGCAAGAGGAGCTCAATCAATTTGAGAGGTGTAGAGTTTGAGATTTAGTTCCAAGAACCAAAGGCTACCCATTCATCGGAACTAATTGGGTCTTTAGGAATAAATTGGATGCACAAGGAGCAATTGTGAGAAACAAAGCATGATTGGTAGCCCAAGGTTATTCATAGGAAGAAGGCATTGATTATGATCAAACCTTTGCTCCTATTGCAAGACATGAAGCCATCAGAATTTTTCTTGCATATGTAGCATTCAAGAAGTTCAAGGCATATCAAATGGATGTCAAAAGTGCATTTCTAAATAGAGAACTAAAAGAGGAAGTATATGTTGAACAACCACTAGGTTTTATCACTTCAACTCATCCCTCTTATGTTTTTAAGCTTCATAAAGCTCTTTATGGTCTAAAGCAAGCTCCAAGAGCATTGTATGAGACCTTAGCTAGCTTTCTTTTAGAGCATAAGTTCATTAGAGGCATTATAGATAGGACTTTATTTATTAGACATCATAAGTCAAAAAATTTGCTAGTCCAAATATATGTAGATGATATAATATTTGGCTCTACTAATTCCAAACTTTGCAAAAGGAATTTTGACCTGATGCATTCAAAGTTTGAAATAAGTAGCATGGGTGAACTATCCTACTTCCTTGGTCTTCAAGTGAAGCAAACCCCTGATGGTATCTTTATATCCCAGTATAAATATGCTAAAGTGCTACTTAAAAGATTTAGGATGAAAGATGCCTCAGCCAAGAAAACACCATGCCATCCACTGCTGTAGTTGATTCTGATAAACAGGGCATACCAATTGATCAAAAAACACATAGGGCAATTGTTGGGTTCTTATTGTATCTTATAGCTAGTAGGCCTGATATCATGTTTGCTACTTGCATTTGTGCTAGATTTCAAGTCAATCCCAAATAATCACACCTTATTTTACTAAAAAGGATTTTAAGATATATAAAGGGTTGTCATAATCTAGGACTCTGGTATCCTATTGAGTCAGAATTTGAATTATCTGGATTCTCAAATGCTGACTTTGCTGGATGTAGAGTTGACAGGAAAAACACATCAGGAACTTGTCAGTTCCTTGGTGATAGGCTTGTGTCTTGGTTTTGCAAAAATCAAACTTCCGTGTCCACATCAACTGCTGAAGCTGAATACATAGCAGCACGTAGTTGCTGTTCACAAATTTTTTCGATTCAAAATCAGCTCCTGGATTATGGTTTCAACTTAAATACTTCAACTATCTTTTTTGATAATACCAGTGCAATTTCTATTGCACAAAATACAGTGCATCATAGTAGGAAAAAACATATAGAGATTAGACATCATTTCATTAGAGATTGTGTGGACAAAATTAAAATTAAACTTGTCTTTATCTCTATGATTTACAAAGAGCAGACATTTTCACCAAACCATTAGATGAAAAGAAACATTTGTTCTTCCTAAATCAGCTAGGTATGATTAATGAAGAAGCTTTAATTTGATTTCTATCTGTGGTCGACGAATTGTTCACTGTCCGTTGAACGGAGATCGACGAACTGTGAAATCTTCGTGGCGTGTTCGTTGAACGGAGGAAGACGAACCTTCCTTTGCGAAACTTTTTGTCGAATGGAGATCGAAGCATTTGTTTCGCAAAAACGTTTTGTCGAACGGAGATCGACGAAGTTTGTTTCAGAATTTTTTTTCATCAAATGGAGAACGGTGAATTGTTTTCCCCTCTTCAAACTCAGATCGACGCTTTTATTTCTTTATGAGATTTTTTGTCGAACTTAGTTGGAAGCTTTTATTTTTCGTCGAACGGAGTTTGTCTTTTCATCTTCTGAAAACTTATAATAGGTTTACAACCCTATATTCACTGAGTAGGACCAAGATCCTCCATGGACCAGGATTGAGCTTGATTTGGACTTATAATTTGATCAAGTAAGAAAGTGTGCGGGAGTGCTCTCACCGTACGTAGCCGGGAGGGCTCTCGCGCAAGGGTTGAGTAGTGCCATTTTGTCGAACACCAGTATGTCATGCTCAACTCGTCGAGCTGGGCCTTCAGCTTAAGGCTATGATCGTCGAACGTGGATCCAAGGATCAGACCACGGCGGAATCAGGGTGGGCGGGAAGGCTCCCGCCCCAGGCAAGTGCTGGGGCTCATGCCTTGGGATGGTGAAAGCCCGTGGGACCTTGGTGTTGAGTGATGCTTCTCCACACAACGCTCCTGCCAGCTCTTGGTGTTGAGTGATGCTTCTCCACTTAACGCTCCCGCCAGCTCTTTGCGTTGAGTGATGCTTCTCCACTAAATGCCCCCAGCAGCCTTTGGCATTGAGTGATGCTTCTCCACTCAACGCCCCAAGCAACCTTTGGCGTTGAGTGATGCTTCTCTACTCAATGCTCCCTCCAGCATCTTGACGTTGAGTGATGCTTCTCCACTCAACGCCCCCAGCAGCCTTTGGCATTGTGTGATGCTTCTACACTCAACACCCCAGTAGCCTTTGGCATTGAGTGATGCTTCTCCACCCAATGCTCCTGCCAGCCCTTGGCGTCGAGTGAGGCTTCTCCACTCAACGCTCTAGCAGCCTTTGGAGTTGAGTGATGCTTCTCCACTCAACGCTCTCGTCAGCCTTTAGCTCCCAATTGGGGTAGGCGTGAAGGCTTGCGCTTGGGGCAAGCTGGGTTCCAACAGAGCTCAGCAGGAGGAGCTTCCGCCAGGTGGGACCCAGTCCTAAATTACCTAAATACCCTTAGTTTGCATTTAGCACCTCAGAACAGCGGAGTTTGGCTATTGGAAGACCAGTCTTGGGGCATTTTAGTAATTTTAGGGCAGCAGAAGTACGTTTTTTGCAAACCAGATATTGAAAATATATAAATATACCCACAGGATACCTCAGAAGGCAGATTTTCTCATACTCTCATTTTGCCTTCTAGAGCTTTCTGAGGTACTCCTAGCCCAACAATTGTCTTTGGACAGGAAGCGCTCAAAGAACTTCCGGGTTAGTGGAGGGACTTCCCAGCTGAGGATTAGGGTCAGTTTCTAGTTTTTTGTGGCCAGTCTTGGGTCGCTGTTTGGGAGAAGTAGGTGTCTGCCACACCCCAAGGTCCGAACTCCCGTTGAGGCCAGTTTTTGGCTTCAACATTTCTGGCGCAGGGAGCGTGGACCGTGGTGGGTACAAGAAAATCTCAAGTTAAGTCCCATGGCTGGATGTGAAGGAGAAGGAGCTGGCTCGGGAGGTTCTCCCTCTCAGGGAAGTGGGGTGACAGTGGGCATGTTAGAGGACTTCAGGCAAGAAGTATTGCAGAACATCCACTTGGCCTTCTCGGTAAGAGACGAGTGGGAGACTCCATAGGTCCCAATGGTGGTTCCTCCATCATTGGGCGAGAACTCTCCCCAACAGCACCCCGGGAAGGAGGTTCTGGCAGAGGATGCAGAAAGGGATGTCCCCAGGCGAGAGGTGTTCCCGGGGCAGACCAGTGCGGACAGGGCGAGCGAGCCGAGGACGCGCGAAGAGCCCTCTCGGCAGGAAGGGGGTGGGAGCCCCTTAAGTGAGCTCATCATCTCAGCTCTGGTTTCGGAGGGGTTCCAGGAGCCAGACATGACCTACTATACGAGGAGGGACGACCCAACGCAGCATGTGCAGTGATTTGAAGATGCCGTCTCCATCGGGCAAATGTCAGATGCCTTCATGTGTAGGCTCTTCGCAATCAATCTGAAGGAGAAGGCCAGGGAATGGTTCCACCAGTTGCTCGCAAGTTCAATTTATTGCTTTGAAGATCTGCGACGTGGTTTCTTGCTGAGGTTCTCAACATCCAAGAGGAGGAAGAAGGGAGCAGAGTGGTTGTTTGCCATCAAGCAGATGTTAGAGGAGACGTTGGGATGCTATGTCGATAGGTTTTAGGAGGAAATCCTATAGGTGCAGGAGATGCCGGGGTACCTGTTAATGCTTGCCTTAACCCTGGTGTTGAGGTTCAACTTCTTTAGCATGGAGCTGAAGAGAGTTCGCCCCCCTCTCCTTCGAGGAGTTGATGGAGAGGGCTGCGAAGGAGATCGAGATCGAGGCAGCCAATCCGACATTTGCTAGGAGGTTGGCCAAGTTGGCAGAGGAGGATGGGAAAGAGCCGGGAGCAGGGAGGCAGAGAGAGTAGAGGGAAGAGAGATGGAGAGAGGAACCCCGAGGACAGGGGCAGCTGCAGGGTTGGGGGCCAAGAGAGCTGAAAAATAGGTTGGGCTGGAGGCCATAGGAGGGTCACACTCAGGGGTAGTGTGGTGGTTTCCAAGGTAGGGACAACCACTGCGAGAAAAGGAGGTTCAACCAGCCGGCCTAGAGACAGGGACAGAGGGTCCCTCTCCTGCCGTAGCAGGAAGCGATGGAGTGAGTCGGCGGACTCCGGTAAGGGCAAATTGGTTACAGATGCATGATGAACCTCTGATATAGGAGTTGGAGGCCATAGACATTTCTTGTGTTGACAAGAATGCCACTACAAATATGCGCCTGAACTGGATGGAGGTACAATATCACCTTGCGGACAGGGTCCAACGAGCAACGGAACTCGATGATAGTATGAAATGCTATGCAGCAGATGGGTCAAATTCCCAATTCTTCATGGAAGGCAGCCTTTTGAGAAAAGATGATCGTTTGTGCATCCCGAATATGGGTAAACTACGAGAAGAATATATTTATGAGTTACACTTCACAAAGTACTCAATTTACCCAAGGAGCACAAAGATGTACAAGGACATGAAAAAGATGTTCTGGTGGCCAGGTTTGAAGAAAGGCATAGCTCTTTACGTGGCGAAGTGCCAGACTTGTGCCTTAATAAAAGCAGAATGTCAGAAGTTTGGAGGTTTCTTGAAGTCGTTATCAATCCGGGTATAGAAGTTCGATGCAATCTTTATGGATTTTGTGCACGGATTACCGAGATCACAGAGGAGAAACGATGTCGTGTTGGTGATCGTTGACCGATTGACAATGGTATCGCACTTCATACCGAACAAGAATGATGATTCAGTGGAATAATTGGCTAAGTTGTATGTGGACAACATAGTACGATTGCACAGTGTGCCCGTAGCATCATCAATGATCGAGATGGGCGCTTTACTTCGAATGATTGCAGGTTAATCCACCAGTTATTGGGTACTCAACTGAAGTTCAGTATGACCTTTCATTCACAAATGGATTGTCAGACCGGGAGGACCAACAAAATAATGGAGGATATGCTCCGAATGTGTGCCTTGGATTTAGGGAAGAGGTGGGAAGACCATCTTTATATGATCGAATTCGCGTATAATAATAGCTATCAAGCTAGTATTCAGATGACGCCCTTTGAAGCTTTATACAGTAGGAAGTGTTGTACTCCTTTAGCTTGGGTGGAAACAGGCGAATCAAAATTGTATAAGCGGAAGGAAGTCGAAGATGAAAATTAGAATATAAGCTTGATACGTGAACGACTATTGGTAGCCCAGGATCGGCAGGCAAAATACTACAACGCCAAGCACCAAAATATGGATTTTGTGGTGGGCGATTGGGTATATCCGAAGATCAAGCCATTCAAAGGCGTATCCAGGATTCATCGTTTGAAAAAGTTGAGTCTGAGGTATCTTGGTCCATTTGAAGTGGTTGAGCGAGTTGGAGAAGTTGCCTATCGATTATCTCTTTCGATAGAGCTAAGTAGTTTGCATGATGTGTTTCACATATCGGTGCTGCGGAAAGCTTTGAAATAGCCGAAACAATTAGTAGTGATGATCAAGTACTGGTTGATGGTGTGCTAATGACAAAGGTTAGGCCCATTCAGATCGAGGACACGGAGGTCAAGTAACTACGAAACAAGACAATTAGGATGATCAAAGTCCGTTGGGACAATTGTGGTCATGAAGAATTGACATTAGAGTGTGAGCAAACCATGTTAGAGGAATTTCTAGAGTTGTTTTTGTAAGATCATGTTGTAAACTTGTGTGATATTTTCCTATATAGACATATCAACTTTTGGGATGAAATTTCTGTAAGGAGG
Source organism: Platanthera guangdongensis (assembly GCA_039583875.1). Taxonomy (NCBI): domain Eukaryota; kingdom Viridiplantae; phylum Streptophyta; class Magnoliopsida; order Asparagales; family Orchidaceae; genus Platanthera; species Platanthera guangdongensis. The sequence continues at coordinate 166,977,513 of CM077152.1, forward strand.
GGAGGTTTATAACGCCCCAAAAATCCTAAAAAGGAAGAATTGGATGTAACGCACGATGTTAGTGTTAACACGGGAGTTAGATTTTGATTTAAATCAACTGACCTCTCGGGAATCTACCGTGTGGCGGTAGTAAAGTTAGCACGTAGCGATACCACTCAATGCTTTCGATGAAGTGTTGAGAGGACTACCGCGGCGGTAGTGGGCTAATGCATGGCGGTACAACTCAATGCACTCAATGCTTCGAAGCGTTGAGACGACTACCACGGGGCAGTAGTGGGATAGTGCATGGCTCTATCACTCAATGCTTTCAATGCAACATTGAGTGACTACCACAAGGTGGTATGAGTATTGCGCGGCGATAGCTCGGGTTAAAGTACAGCTTGGCGGTAGTAACTGAAGTGCGGCGGTAGCTGACGCATGGAGGTAAGGTGGAGGATATTTTGGAGTGACAGTGTGATATCAATTGGCCCAAGCGGCAACCGCCTATGATATCGTGCGGATGTTGTAGATACCGCGTGGTGGTAGTTGATACCGCTTGGCGGTAGCCTCTAAATAAGTGCTGGGCATGAGATTGAACTCTCACTTTTCTCTTTATCTTGGTATTGCAAGTACTTAAGGGAAAGAGGCTGAGGCTTCAAGTTGCAAGCTTGGTGAAGGAGATCCCGTGATCGGAATCAAGAGTAGAAGTAAGATCTGTGACGAGGAATGTGAGGCGCTCCTTTCCATCTCGATAGAAGACTTACTCATGGCTCCGAAAAGATCTACAAGGGTAACAAATTTCTCTTGGACAAGTAAAGTCATAAATTTGCATACATGCATGGAACCCCTCACCAAAAGGTGAAGAAAAGGGCGATTTCCAGTGGGTAGATCGTTGTGATCCCCAATAAAACTTGCATATAGATCCGAAATCGAAGTACAGAATAAGCATGCTATGTGAAGCCAATCAAGACAGGTTGGTCTGGATTGGTCATGAATTGATTTATGTGCCGGAGAAGTCTCCATGGATAAAACGTGTGGTTCAATGTGTAAAATCTGGGGTTTGGGGGTGTGTAGGGTGCTGCAAGGATTGTACCGGAGATGATCTCCAGGAAAACACTCAAAAATGGGGAAGAAGCGTCTTCTGTCCCTACCGTGCAGCGGTAGTGCTATCGCCTGCTCTATCTCCTAGTGAGCTATGTTTGTGAGGCCTATCTTGTAACATCCCTCTGACTTCTAGAGCCCTAGGATGGTTTTATAATGACTAGGTTATGACAAAACTCTGGGAAGCACTAAAGGGTCTAGTGACACCCAATGTAAAACCCCAAACGTACCGGCTAAGAGTCGAGCAGGGCTCGACGAGATCGTCGAGCAGGGCTCGACAAAATCGTCGAGCAGGGCTCGACGAAAATCGTCGAGCAGGGCTCGACGAAAATCGTCGAGCAGGGCTCGACGAAAATCGTCGAGCAGGGCTCGACGAAAATCGTCGAGCAGGGCTCGACGAAAATCGTCGAGCAGGGCTCGACGAAATCGTCGAGCAGCGCTCGACGAAATCGTCGAGCAGGGCTCTACGAAATCGTCGAGCAGCGCTCGACGAAATCGTCGAGCAGGACATTAGCGTTTTGGGAGGAGAGCATTCACAGCCTAGGGAGACCAAGGGCCCCTCTCTCCTTTTCCAAAGCATTATTCCAAATCCCCATTCAGTGTATAGAAGGCCAGGGGTCATTTTGGTGGCTGTTCAATGGCTAGAACAGTGTATCCACCCATGGCCGAAAAAGCCATTAGTGGCCATTAATGGAGCCATGAGGAAAGATTCCTCCCCTCCCCTTTCTATTTCCTTTAAAAGCTTCACTGGGCACCAAGGGGTCGTTTCCACCCTTTCCCTGACAGTTTCAAGCTACTTGGCTATGTTGTTACATAATCCAGACTGCCTCCACCGCTGATCATGGAACACCAACACCAAACCTGTCAGCAAGCATGATTGAAGGTCAATTTCTCTCCCTCTCCCTCGGTGCTATGATCCTAAATCAATTAGGAGAGACATCAGGCTCAATTGAGCACGATCCATTGAGAAATTTTCTGGATTTTTCTGAGGTTTTTGCACCTCTTTATTTCACCGAGAAAGACCTCTCAGGCGGCCGTGCTGCTGCCTAGTGATAGCCACCACCTCAACGGAGGTGGCGGTGGCAGTGGCCGGCCAGGGAGATGGCCGGGTGGCCAGCTGCAGCGTTCAAAAGTGGCTCCAGGAAAAATGAATATTGGACATTGGTGCACTGGAGAAGACAACCAGATGCTGTCCTTTATGCGCCAAGATTCGTGCCGCATAGATTTAATCTCAGTATTAATTATTTCATTTCATTTGATTTATCTGTCATATAATTTATGGCTAATGTTTGTATTTATTAAAATACTTAGATGCTTCTATAGAAAGAGTGGTCAACAAAAAAGTTATAGTTCTGGAGGTCTATTTTAATATAAAATTGGTTTCAACTAATTTGGATTAGTGGTCTGACTTGAGCACCCAAAATGGTGCAGTCTATACTTAGGGCTAGTCGGAAATTAAAATGGGTGCCCCCACTTAACCACATGTCCAAATGACGTAAAATTTGGGCAGGGAGTCAATCTAATCTATACCCAAATGAAGTCCAAAAATGAGAATTTTTGGAGAAAACGTTACTATAGGTTTGGTAAAAATTTAATAATCTTTGTGTAGTTTAAATAAAGGGGTGGATGGTCTTTGGGGTCACCATGAGTCACTATTTAAAATCTCAGCCCATTTGAGTATGATTTGACTTGGTTTCGATGCGACGAAAGTTTGGGCCCGTAATGGAGAGTTTAGGGTGTAGGATTCATGGGCTATGGAGGGGCCAATCCTCACCCAAATGGGTTGGGCTCTGACCATATTCCCAACGTCAGTAGGGAAACCCTCTCTTAGAGTTTGGGATGGGTTAGGGTGGTTGAGACCTAGTGCCCTAATTCAAGCCTTGGATTGAGACTATTAGGGTTTGTGAAGGACCTAGGGTGTTTAGGCTTTGTTTGGGCTTGGGGTTTACCCCATGGGTTTCTAGGGTGAATTAATGACCTAGGGTTGTTGTAGGTGGTATTTGGACCCTTGCACCCCACTTAAGTAAATTTATACCTAATTAAGCCCTTACACCTTAAAGAATAATTTAGGGGTCCTATGACCTTGGTTTTCCATGGGATGATGGTAGGAGTCATTTTTATAGTCATATTAATCTCTAGAGTATTTTACATGATGTTGGGATGAGTTTACAAGTAGGTCCATTTGTAAGAGCACTATCATGAGTTTTCTCGAAGAATTTTTTATATATGACCTTCTAACTTTGAAATTTCTTGAGGTTTAGTCAGTTATGATGTAATACCATAACAAAGGTCTAGAAATTTTAGTATGAATTTTTAGATCAATATTTAGAGTACTTCATTCACAACCCATCAAGTTGCTCTAGTTATTTAGAAATTTCTTATGAATTAACCTCTTACTGGAAACACATGAAATTTAGTCATAGGAACTTTTATGATATTGTAAAGCTTTGTAAAGTTTTGTGGAATTTTTGGAAGTCTGTTTAGACGGGTTGCTTCACATGGTGCTTGTTTCTAAGTAAATTTAATTGATTTTATTTTGGTACCTAATGAGCTTGGTAAAGTATGATCTTTGGTCAGCGGTCCTTTTTGGTCACCCTCAAGACTCAGTAATGTTTTCCATAATTTTTTGATGATGTATTATAGTACTTTTTTCTTTACCAAAAATTATTAGATTTATTGTGGATTAATTAATTAGAGGCCCAATATTTTATGAATAATTATGAAACTTGGTATTCTTTCACTTATTGGCATAATATGGAGTTCTTAGTTTTTGGGTGGTCATAACTTATGTAAATCTAGTACTTCATGTTCAAAATCACCTATGGCCATAAATTGGGAAAAATTAAATAAATGCCAATTAAATTAGGAAAATTTCAAGTTTCTGGACTTAGTCTAATATTGTCACTATAGACCCCCAATAATTATCTTAGGGCATTCAGATGAATATTTAAGGGGGGTCACCACTCCTGCATGTCATTTAGCTCGCTAGGTCTGCACATAGCAAAACAGCATTAACAGGGAATCTTGTGAACCTTGGGTATGGGGTAAAGGGGTATGTGGTATACTTAACCTGTAGAGTATGACTAAGGTCATCAAAGTGGGTCAAGTTGTGAGAGCCTGGTGGGCTAGGTTAAGTTCACACCTGGGGCGACGAGTGACCACTTTTCCCTAGTAAGAGAATCCAACTACACCTAGGAATGGTTCAGGAGTAATTAGTCTTTACTGAAACTCTACTTATACTCACCTCTAGTTACAGGGTTGATAAATCAGCTGGATCAATCGAGTGGTATGCTCGGTGGTTTTAGTTGTGAGCAGGTTAGCCCGGCGAGTCGATGGCTCGGTAGGTGGTTTGATAGACGGCTTAGTTCGGGGAGCCTATGGCTCAGAAGTTCTGGTTTGCATGTGCATAACATAAGGTGGTGGGTCGTTGTTACTTGATGGTCATTCATGCTGATGTCGGTACGATGGATCGGTGAGTGTGGTTCACACATAGCCCAGGAAAGACTGGTCGATTTGCCAACATATTACGTAGAGGCTCTGTGGTGTGTTCTTCACGTTGAGGCATACAAGGGTCTAGGATGGGTAGCGTGAATGCTGGCCTAGTAGTGGGGTGGCTCGACCCACTTACTCTGTTTTCCACAGCGTGAGGTACCTGACAGTTTAGCTAACTCCAAATTGGGGAAACTAAAGGTTTGTGCACATAGAGTCGTGTGCGTGAGTTGCACTTGTGAGAACATAGCATTTCTTGCATTACAAAGCACTACACTCATACTTGCATATAAACCTGACACCCCATTGTATAAAATGATATTGGACTTTTTATACGATGGGAGTCTTGCAAACGACCCCTTAACTTATAAGTTTGTATGAACATTCATATAAGTTAAGGTTATTCTCCATTATACTCTGCTCTCTTCCTTTCTTTCTTTAATGCCTTACTTTTGATATTATCATATTACTACTATATAACTTTATAGTTTTGTTCTATCACTGCTAGCTTAGGTCTGCCGCCATCTGCTTTGAAAATTCTCCACCTCAATATCTTCCCAATCATCCTTCCCGCACGATGCCTAGGAGTCAAAGGGGAAGGCAGGGATGATAGTTGGCTTAGTATTTTGACTAACGGTCGATGGACCATTATTTTTCAGGGGCTCTTGATGGGAGACAGGCAGCAGTCGGTGAGACAGCACTAGCAGAGCAACGTGCACATGGAGGTGGGCTCGTCTAGCTCGGGAGCACCCACTTCTGGCTCCGTGAGTATTTAGTTTTGTTAGTTTTCGCGAGTGACCTTGTAGTGAGGATTCTAATGTACTGAGCATAAGCCAGTTTACCTTTATATTCGTCTATTTTGGTACTCTTTTATTCTGGGACATGCTGTGATTCATGCTATTTACTTATATGTGATATGTTTTGTGGTCTTGACATTTACTGTCTTCTTTCAAAAGCTTCCGCATCTTTGGCGATTCTGTGTGCTGGCAGGGTTGGCGTTTTATAGTGACGACCTTTCGAGCGAAGTTGTCTGATAGTTTGTTTTGTATTTAAGCTATTAGAGTTTTGTTTAGGTCTTTATTGTGCAAATCTTGTCTTATTAGCTTATATGTCCCCTCCTCTTGTATTTATTTATGACACTAGTATTTTTTGTGCTCTTTTGCAGGTTTTCTCAATTTTCACCCAAAATGACCTGACACGGCCACCAACACGGCAGTGTCATGGGACGTGTCACCTGTTCCCAAAGAATCAACCACCATAGGAAAGTCCAGAGTTCATCCCGACCAGGACATGGTCTCCACACGGCCGTGTCGCTGACCGTATCAACATGAGCCGTGTTGCCAGGAGCCGTTGAATTTTCAGAGTTGGACACGTCCACCAACACGGCCGTGTAGCCACCTCCTAAGCGCATGCAACCCGCCATTAATGCGCACCCCCCCCCCATCAACCGCAGAGGACACAACCACCAACATGGCCGTGTCGTTGGACGTGTCAACATGGGCATGCCCACCGATTCGACGTTGCAATGATCATTTCCCGGCAGAACCGGAGCCCGAAGTCAACCAACACGGGACAAGGCCACCAACACGGCTGTGTCGTTGGACGTGCCATCCCCTCTTGAATTTCTATAAATTCAGCCCCTCCCCTTGTTTCAAAGGGCGTCCTGGAGTTTGTAAGGAGGTGCTGCCCTTTTGTTTTCTGAAGTTTTTCATGCTTTCTCTCTCTCTCTCTCTCTCTCTCTTTTTCTCATTTTAATTTTTCCTAATTCTAGTTTAGTTTAAGCTTTTGTAGTAGCCTTTGTAATTGCTTTAGTTGCTAATGGTAGGGCTAGAATAGGATTTTACTTTTCATGCACTTGTAATCTCTTATTTTCAAGTTGTAAGATCCTTGTGTTCATTAATAAAGAAGTGTTGTTTTTTCTTCCCTTTCTACTTTTTTTTCTTTTTGCTTCACTACTCATCCCCCCTCCTCCAATTCACCATGAGTAACTAATCCTCCTTGAACTCAATCTTGATGATCCGAGGTTCGAGTGATTAAGTTATGATGCTTTGAGTTCACCTTCTCTTTTTAGGTTTTAGGCCTTGAATTACTCTTGATTTATCATGGGTTGGAGATATATTATCGATATATATTCTACACCTTTGCTTTCATTCTTGGCTAGCCAAGAGGCCGATAGTTTGAAGTGAGCACTCAAGAGTAAATGGAGTTGTACGCCCCCCTCAAGAGAGGCAGACGTCCAAATCTCCCGAATTGGAGTAAAATCCAATAGTGGGGTTCACCGCGTAAAGCGAGCTTTAGGCATCCAATTTAGACGAGAGTTGGTTGGACCTTCCTAAACTCAAGTGGGCACGACTTCGAGAGAAGCATGTTCAAGCTATTGGAACCTCCAAGGTCAAGGACCTTTACCCTATTAAGCTTAGGTTTATTTATCGTGTTTTTAATCGACTCTTGCCGAGGTGATTCTTGATCTAGTGCATTTCCATCTCATCGTTCTAGCCCTTCAGTGTAATCATTTATTTTATGCTCTCTTTATTTTTATTGCAAGGAGTCCTCTTTTTATGCAATATTTCCTTTAGTGCATTTAGCTTTCTTTTAACCATAGATTTTCCGTCGATAAAATAATAGCCTTTGTTTGAGTAGGTTTACTCAACAGTTCCCGGATTTAAATACGATATGAAAGTGCAGCTAGATCTGATATACTCTAGAGGGGGGTGAATAGATTATATGGTGCTTCGATACTTTTTACAACAATTGTTGTAATAAGAGTGAGCAGGAAAGCAGTTAAAAATCTAATCACAGAACTAAGTTAAACAAAAGCTAATCACAGAAAAATCAAGGCCAGAAATAAACATAAACACAAGCAAAACCAGAAGACACAAGGAAATATAGTGGTTCCCCTAAACTTGGGTACATCCATTCTTCTACCACCCTAGGTAGGAATCCACTGCAGGATGAGTTGATCAGGTGTCCTGGGCACCAATGAGCTTTTGATAAGGTGCTCAAAAACCAAAGCAGGTTTTTTGATCAGGTGTCTTGCCACCAATGAGCTTTTGACAAGGTGCTCAAAAACCAAGCTCAAACTTTTGAAGCGAGTTTGAGAAACCCTTTACAGAGAGGGGGTGAGAGAGTGATGGAAGTCTTCTCTTTCTCAAACAACTGAGAAGACTATGTGGATTGTTGATGTCAAAGCTCCCCCTGAATCCTTGAGATCTTTAGGAAGAAAAGCTTTGCTGAGGGTGATAGGCCTTCAAAGATTGAACTCCAGCAATAGATGATTTCAGCAATAGCTGAAATGTTGAATGTCTGGAGTCTGGAAATATGTTGGCCTTGAACACTTTGAAACTAAAGAGATCTGAAGATTTCTGAAAAGATTGATCTCCTTGGATGAGTGTTCTTGAGAATTCCTTGAGGCAGAATATTTTGTTTGTATCTCTGTTATCTGTGTGTCTCTCTCTATGTCTTATTAGAGACTCAAAAAATTCTCTCTTTTATTCTCTGGTACTGAATAGAATACCATTATCTCTGAGAAGAATAGCCGTTGATCTGCATTAATTGCATCCTTAATTGCAAAATCTCTTCTAGAGGAAAGTCCACAGAAATATTCCTTGAGAAATCCCTTGAAACTTGGTCCAGAAATGAATGAAAACTGCTAGAAAATCTCTGAATTAATTGCAGAATTATGCCTTAACTGATTTGAATTTGAATCTAGAAACATCCTGAAAGTTATCTAAAATCGTCGAACTGAGCTTTGCTATCGTCGAGCTGAGCTCAGCGATATGGAAATATACAGCAGCAAAATATCGTCGATCTGAGCTCAAAGATCGTCAAACTGAGCTCAGAGGTAAAGATCCAAAGCAGAGTCAAAATCGTCGACCTGAGCTCACCGATCGTCGAATGGAGTTCGACGATATAATGAAGTTGAGCTCAGCGATCGTCGAATGGAGTTCGACGATCTGTCGAAGTTGAGCTTAGACGATCGTCGATCGGAGTTCGACGAATCGTCGTGCTGAGCTCGACGATATGACTAGTCTCCATACAGAAAATTCTGGGTCTTCAGGGCAGCTTCCAAACCTAGACTTCTAACCCTTAGACTCAATTCTAATTGACCTATTGAGCTATACAGGAGGTCAAGCATTGATTCCTAGAGACATAGTGATCCTGACCCAAATTAGTAATAGGGTGTTCCAACAATCTCCCCCTATTTGGGTTAGGATTACTATTTACAAACTTTGGAAAAAGCTTAATAACAATATACAATCAGTAAAACAGAAAAACAACAAGCTAGACAATGCAGAACCACAGAGATATATATCATCCAGATAATCAGAAATCACAGAGAATGTCACCTTACAATATCATTTCTTTTCCTTGCCCTTAACAAGTTTAATCTCTCTATTGGGATTGAGGGCTTCTTTGTTTGATCTGGTATCATCTGCTGCACCCAAATATGTTTGCTTTTTAGGCCTGGGAACTACAGCTTCAGGATGTAATTCCATATACCTGTCAGAATCAAAGAATTTACTTGAAGCATATCTTTCTAGCTCTTTCTGTCTCTGTTCAGACATTGTTGAAATGTTGGAAGAATCTTTTCCTTACTCTCTAGCCTTTTTAATCTGATGCAGTGCAGCTAGTTCTTTTAATCTGGCAGTCCAAGCAGCTGGATTATTCTCAGGATCCTCAAAAGGCACAGGTGGCTCATATCTGTTAAAGGGATTGTCTTGAGAAGTCCTGGCAGACACAGTTTCTTTCAGCTTAAAAGGGAAAGGACCAGATGTTGTATCAGATGAAATATGTCTTTCCCTGGAATATGGGTGTTTCCTGGAGTATCCTTTGGAATAGACTTGGAGATCTCTTTGATTTCCTATGTATCCTCCTCTCCTTGATTGAGATCCCTTAGATTGGCTTCCCCTATTGTAAGATATGGCATGAGGCTGATAGGGGGCCTGAATTCTGGCTGGGGATTGAGCTATAGAGCTTCCACCTGCACCTGCATCAGGAGGAGGTGGAGGAGGAGGATGAGAGTGTTGGAATTGGGAGGAGCCCTTCTCATATTTTCTCTTCTTTTTCATTGCCTTCAGCTCATTCTTGGAGTACTGCATCTAGTGCTCAGTAATAGGGCAGTCATGTAGAATGTAATATGGGATATCATTGTTATCCTTAACTTTAGCAGGAGGTACCCTCTTCATGGCTTTGCTCCTTGCCTTTCTTTTCCTAGCAATGGTAGCAGAAGAGTCATCAGAGTCTGTTCTAAATTCATCACTTTCAGAACTCTGGTCATCATAAAGAGCATTTATTTTCTTCATTAAATCTTTCTTGAGCTGTACAGAAGCAGATGAGGCAGAGGTTGTAGCAGCAGGTGTTGAAGTAGTAACAGCAGAAATGACAACAGCAGATGTAGTAGAAGCAGTAACAACAGCAGCAGCAACTATGGGCTCTGGAGAGGTGACAGCAGCAACAACAGTCTCACTAACAGCAACAGAAATAGAAGGAATATCATCAGAAACTGCAGAAGGCTCAAATTCAGATGCCTCTGACATAAGAATATCCTTGGAAATAGGCTCAACAGCAATAACAGACACTTCAGCAGCAGTATCAACATTATCAGAAGCAACAACAATGCTTTCTTCAGAAGAAGCAGCAGCATACACTGAGTTGACAAAGGAGGTTATAATGCTTGGGTCACAGCAAGAAAATGGCACAAGGGCCTTGGATAGATCCTCTGGAGGCTGGACAGCATTGACCTCTGGCAGACAGCTGAAGTATGCAGAATCAAAAGTTGAAAGCAAAGACCTGAGGTCTATTGCAAGGATTGCAGCAGGAGGACTTTGTGCTTAAGGCACAGCAACAGCAGCAAGAGGAGGAGCTGAAGAAGCAGCAAAGACAGCAGCAGCAGACAGGCTCACAGAAGCAGTCACAGAAGCAGTCACAGAAGCAGCAGCAGCAACAGCAGCAGCATGAAGACTCACTTCATATGGCATCTCCCCCTACCTAGATTCAGACAAGTCTGGATCAAGGCACACTGCTGTAGGAGCTGCCTGAGGGAAGAGGGAAGAGAGCCTGGCAGAGAGAGCTTCCACTGACAGGTGTAGTGGAGCCAAGGAGGTCTCCAACAGTAGAGAGAGCCTGGGGCCAAGCAACTCATACAGCCTGTCAGCAAGGGCTGGGAGGTCTACTTGCTCAAGGGCTGGAGCAGAGGTAGAAGATATAGGAGCAGCTGATGGTGAGGGTAGTGGAGAGCTGGTGAATGGTGGAAGGGATGGCTGAGGTGTTGGAAAGGTGGATATGGAGGACAGGGGAATGGAGATAGATGGGGTATATGTTGGTTGGTCAATGATTTGGTGTAGAAGGTCTTGAAAGGAGGTTGAGGATGAGGGTAGCTCAGGAGGAGAGGATGGAGAGTCATCCATAAAGAAATCATCAATTAGGGTGAAGGATGGATGGGAGGGTGATGAAGTGACATCTGGTGGAGGGTAGGAGAATAATGGATGGAATTGTTCTTCTGGTGGTGGTAGAATAGGTACTGGAGATGGTGTGGATGTTGGAGAGGGGCTGGATATGATGATGGTGGATGAAGCTGGAATGGTAGAAGGTATTGGAAGAGATGGAATTGGAGGAGGAGGAGGAGAGGCAACAACAGCAGTCAGGTCATCTGCAGGGGCAGAGACCTGTGGAGAAGTGACTCTTAGAGTCCTTGTGCCTGAAGGAGTGCTGGAGGAGGGCCTGCTGGGCTTACTGATTTGTCTGTCTCACTTTCCAAAGAGGGCACAAGACAGTCTCTTCGAAGCATTGATATGGATTCCAGAGGAGACTAGCAAGGCAGGGCACCTGTGTTGCAGAAACACCCCAATGATTCTCCCAAAGTTAACAAAACTTTTGTTGAGTTTCTTCTTGATGAGGTCAAAGAAAACTTCTCCCCAATTCAGACTTTTCTTGTCTACAAGAGCTCCCATGAGGCAGAGCTGATACCTTGAAATTGTATCATGGGCAGAGTGCTTAGCCAGTAGCACTTTCCCAACAACATCTGCCATAAATCTATATTCTACAGAAAGGTTCCTTTTGAAGAGCTTGCTAGGGTTTCCCTCTGAATGACCCATTCTGGCAAGCAGTTCAGAATACTCTTCTCCAGATAAGTCAGCAGTATCTTCACCATTCCTCAATTCAAAAACTTCTGTTAAAATTGTTGGGGTTAAGGGTACCTGAGTTCCAGATATAGACCCAACAATGGTGTTGTTATCTTGATTGTGGGCAGTATAAACCCATTCCTTTATCTCATCAGAAGCCAGCTTTATCCTTGTGGTCATTATTGCTGTCAGATTCTGGTCTTTGAACAATCCCAAAATATCTTGAAAAACCTGGTCAGTTGTGCTGAATGATTCCATGTCGATGTCAAAACCAGCATCAAACTTCATAGCAGCAAGAACAGCAACTGACACAGCCATGGGTACCTACAAAAATTCAATAAACAAAATGACCAAGTGTAGAACTATTTGGAGGGAAAGAAAATTCTTGCAGAGAAATCGAGAGCGCAAGAGAGAACGACGACGAAAAATGAATTTTATATTAGGGTTCGACGCAGAATTGGAAAGATCGTTGAACTCAGTTCGACGATCGAGGCTTCTAAAGGAATCTGAAGAGTCTTCAACATCGTCTATCTCCGTTCGACGATATTGGAGAGCGTCGAGCTCTATTCGACGATCATTCAGAGAACAAAATCGTCGAGCTCCGTTCGACGATCGTTGACCGAAAGAGATAGTTCATACTATCTGAGAAACGCTGAACTCAGTTCGACGATTTAGGAAATCGTCGATCTCCGTTCGACGATCTTGGGGCAAATCGTCGAGCGCAGTTCAGAGATCAGAAAAATTCTAGACATTAAGAAAAATCAGGATGTTTGCCTTGTCTTGGTCAATTTTTAAGCTTTCAAAATCTTGGATATTATTTAAGACTTCCTCCATCTAACATTCCTAACTGATTTAGGAAGAAGGTGTGTTTCTTTTCATCCAATGACTTGGTGAAAATATCTCCCCTTTGTAAATCAGTTGGGATATATTGTATTTCAATTTTGTTCTTTTCAATATTATCCCTTAAGAAATGATGCCTAATCTCTATGTGTTTTGTCCTACTATGGAGGACTGGATTTTGAGCTATAGAGATAGCACTGGTGTTATCACAAAAGATTTTAGACTTCTCTAAGTTGTAGCCATAGTGTAGGAGTTGGTTTTGAATCCACAAAATTTGTGAACAACAACTGCCTGCAGCCATATATTCAGCTTCAGTAGTTGAAGTTGACACAGATGTTTGTTTCTTACAAAACTAAGAGACAAGTCTGTCACCAAGGAACTGACAAGTTCCACTGGTGCTTTTCCTGTCAATTCTGCATCCAGCATAATCAGCATCAGAGAATCCAGTTAAATCAAATGCTGAATCTTTTGGATACCAGAGACCTAGATTTGGACAACTTTTAACATAACTGAGAATTCTCTTTACTAGTGTTAGGTGTAACGTCCCGAATCACTCTAGGCCCCTAGTGTGTGTGTTTTTGAGTCAGGAGGGTTGACTCAAGTCCTGAGAAGTGCAGGGAATTGGACTGCACTTGTGGAGAAGTGGAGAAATCAGTGTAAAAAGACACGGGCGTGACACGGGTAGTGACACGGGCGTGTCCCTACCCGTGTGCGTCGAGTTGAACTCGACGAGGCGTGTCGAGATCGTCGAACTGTGTCGAAACCAAGTGACACGGGTAGTGACACGGGCGTGTCCCTACCCGTGTGCGTCGAGTTGAGCTCGACGAGCCGTGTCGAGACCGTCGAACTGTGTCGACACCAGGTGACACGGGTAGTGACACGGCCGTGTCCCTACCCGTGTGCGTCGAGATAGTCTCGACGAAGCGTGTCGAGATCGTCGAGATGCGTCGAGATAGTCGAGCAGGGGACACGGGTAGTGACACGGGCGTGTCCCTACCCGTGTGCATCGAGTTGAGCTCGACGAGAAGTGTCGAGATGCAACCCGAGAAGTACACGGCCAATGACACGGCCAGGCACATGGCCGTGTCATGTGAACACAGGGTCGGGACACGGGCGTGTCCCTACCCGTGTCAAACTTTGAACCGACATGGAAACCGCCACGGCCGTTTCGCGGAAGCGGGACACGGGTACGGACACGGCCGTGTCCCTACCCGTGTCATATTTTGTTTATAAGGGGCAGAAGAAACCCTATCCGTTTTCACTCTCATTTCACCCCCTATCTCCTGTGAGAACTCCTGGTGAGAGGAAAACCGCTGGAGCAAGTTCTACCGGAGGAAATTCGCCATCGCCGTGAAAGAGAAGATGCCACCGAGGAGAACTACGCGATCCATGGCAAGAAATGGTGGTACCGCTGGAGCCAATGTGAGTTTCCTACCCTCTCCCTTGGTGCTAGGTCTTAGATATTTAGGAGAGACATCGGTTCAAGAGAGCTTGATGGAGAGGAGAAGATTTCTAGGTTTGGCCATGCTAGGATTTGAATCCTAGATTTTAGATCTCTTCAACCCTTCCCCTTTTCTTCAATACGACGATGGGTGAATGGTTTCGTGAGGAGTTTTGGTCCTTGAGGTTGAATAAGGGAGGAGGACATTTCTGGAAAATTTAGGAAGGATCGCTTGAGGAGGAAGACGGACCGATGCCGTTCATTTTCTTTAAGATGCGCGCAGAATCTGTATTCTGCGCGCAGCGATCTTCTAGGCCATTTTCTTGTAAGATATGTGCAGATCTGGGCCTTCGGCTTAACACGAAAGTTGAAGCCCTTGAAAACACCTTTCCAACGAGTAGTTGCACGACTTCTGGAGGAGTCTGTAGCCACGGGAAAGTTTAAACGAAAATGGGGTTTTATAAATCTTGTATGCAGAAACTGTGTTCTGTACGCAGCGGACTTCGGGTCCGATTTCAAATAGGATAATGTCAAATCTGGGTTGAGCTCTGAATATGAAAGATGTAGTCCATGGAAATACCTTTCCATCGAGGGGTTACACGACTTCACCGGATTCCTATAGCCTCGGGAATCTCCGGTCGAAGTTGCTGTCCAGATTCAACCTGCGCCTAAATTCTGGGCTTAATGAAAGATGAAGTTTGATTCGCTGGAATTAATAATGCATGATACTTGCCTTGGATGAACCCTTATGATTAATCAATTGTTGCATGATTGAAGTTGCTTATTAATCAGATTTCATATTATCAAATTGTGAAATAATCTTATTTAAACGAATCGAATTGGTAGGAATTGAAAGATTGATATTGTGCACTTCATGTTTAAATTATGACATTATCAAATGAAAAATGAGATAGATCTTTATATGCGCATCATGTTTATATTACATTGTCATCATTTGGAAAGTCATATAGATGAATAGATTATTATCATGGACATGTTTGATTAATGAAATGAATCTTGTAGTCCAATACTTAGAGAGTCGTCTCCCTACGGGTAGTATTGTGAAGGGATGTAAGTGCGGTGTTGACCGTCACTTGTTTTGGTTGTGTTGAGATAAGGTGTGGATGGATGGTTGGGCTGTGTCCTCGTGTTTACTTCCGAGGCCCCTTCCATGATATGTTGATGTGGTATTTGCATGTGGTGTGAGTCGACACGCGGTGTCGTAATCCTGGGTTAAGGATAGTGTGGCAGGTCTACGGGCTCGCCAGTCGTCACACCGACGGGAGTTGGCAGTTAGACTTGGTCGGTTTGGGCTGTGTCCTCGGTGTTCACGTCCCGAGGCCCCTCCGGCCATGTGAACGGTTGGGCTGTGTCCTCGTGCTTTCTTCCGAGGCCCCTTCCGGGTCACGCAAGGCCAGTTCGGGCTGTGTTCTTGGTGCACATCTACCCAAGACCCCGCTGGGCCATAGTACGCAGGGGCTCCGCTGTTGTGTTCTTAGCGTTGAGGCGTACGGAGGCCTAGGTGAAGTAGTGTGATACCCGCCTAGTAGTAGAAGTGCCCGTTCTACTGTCACCGCCTGGCCACGGCGGCTGATGCCTGAGAGGTTAGCTACCTGCTCGAAAAGTGGGAACTATAGTCTGTGTCGACATAGCAATTGCATGGGTGTGCATGGGTGAGTCATTGCATAGCATTCATAGCATTTCATATCATTGCACCACAAGATCCTCATCGTATAAGTTTGTATGGGCACTCTTATACGATGAGTTACTTTTATGTAACCCGATCCTTAACTTATAAGTTTGTATGGGCATTCTTATAAGTTAAGTTACTTTCCTGCTGTTACTTATACTTGTTACTTAGTGTAGCTTTTACATAAATGCTGATTATGATGCTGTTACTCTTACACTACTGCCACCTGCTTGTACTTCCTTTACTTGCATACTTGTTATATACTATACTCTTGTTCCTTTTCTCCGCCCGGTGCCGAGGAGTCGCCGGGGGAGCGGATGTGAAACCACTTAGTCGTTTCGACTAACGGTTGCTACGTCTTCCTTTTTAGGAGGCCACGCCGCAGGTAGAGCAGCCGCAGACTACGCAGCAGGACAGCCAGGCCAGGATGCCAGGGCCTGAGGTGACGGTGCCGTCGATACCGTCAGTTTCTGATGTTAGTATTTGATACCCTGATGTAGCCCGTTTGGGCAATGTTTAGCTGTACTCTGATATATTGTAGAAGCATGTTTTAGCTTCTCATTATTGATGTATTTGGACATTATAACTTAGTATGGATTTTGACTTCTCTTGCTTATTTATTTGGTTGGGTTGGCATGATATATTGATATTGTTGTAGCCGGCGGAATAGGCGTCTTGTGGTACAGGTTAGCCCGTGTGCTAATGCTACTGCAAGGCGGCTGTTCCGGGCATAAGAATCCCCCTTCTTGCCGTGTTTTGGGATCCGGGGAGGGGGGTCTTACAAATGGTATCAATTTGCCACGATCCTGAACTAAGAAGTCATTCAACAATGGTGCCACCCCCGTTTGGTTAGTCAGTTTGGGGACAAACTGACTTAGCGGAAGCAGTGGTGTGCCCATATGTAATTCACATTAAGTTTGTCCAACTTTGACCTTAAGTTTAGCCAACCTGACCACAAATTTGTCGTGTATGTGTAGGTCCCACTGCATGTTGAGCTGATGGGGGGTACTCTTACCCCTCCCATACCCACTCAGTTCCAACAGTCTGAGTTGGGGCAGACGCTCACCGCCATTCTTGATGCTTTTAAGGCACAGCAGGCTCCGGTGCAACAACAGGCCCCGAGCTCCAACTGGCTGAGCACCTTCCGTGCTCTCTCCCCTCCCGTCTACCTTGGGACGGAGTCAGCCGTACGTACAGAGGAATGGCTAGATACGATACAGGAGTTGTTGGCTGGTATCCGTTGCCCAGCCAACATGGCAGTGACATTGGCAGTGTCCGTCTTGGACTTACATGCGAAGAGGTGGTGGAAGTCCCTCATGGGCTCTACCTTTCAAGGCCGGATCTACACTGAGATAAGTTGGAGTGAATTCTCGGGTGTTTTCTTGGAGCACTTTATCCCTACATCGGCCCGAGATGAGCTTGAGCAGAGGTTCCTTCTACTAAAGCAGGGATCAAAGTCGGTTACAGAATACCAGTGGGAATTCCAGCATCTCGCAAGGTTTGCAGACTCTTATGAGTTGGATGACAGAGGTTATGCCAAGCGCTTCTATAAAGGGCTGCGAGATCCCCTAAGGCAGTCCCTTTTGTTTATAGCGGATGGTAGCTTGGCGGAGATCATTGATATGGCGAAAAGATTGGAGGCGGACCACCTGGGTTGTAGTAAGAGGCCTGCGGAGGACGTGATGGAAGCCGGCCCAAGTAATAGAAAGAGACGGGACTTCAGAGGAGGAAGAGGTTATCAAAGAGGTGGAGGGCGTGTCCACCGAAACTATAGGGTGGAGCACCTAGTTCCGCAGCCGCCTGCGTTGCCTCCACCCCCACAGCCTCAGTGATTTCAACAACCTGAAGGGCGTCGTGGTCTGGTGTGCTTCGAATGCAACCAGCCGGGCCACATCCGGCGATTTTGCCCGCAGCTATATGGGAACGCCCCTCCTGCTCTCCCTCCTGCTCTCCCTCCAGCAGCTCCACGAGGGCGGGGATATATGCGCGGTCGAGGACGAGGACCGCCAAGAGGAAACCCCGGACCGGTCCGGGATCAGGTGTACGCGCTTGACATGGCGCAAGAACGGAACCCACAAGATGTGATTGCAGGTATGATTTAATTAATTTACATATTTGCATGGTCTAACTTGAATTGATTAGAACTTACTAGCCACTAGCAATAAGTTTTGGTTGTTGGTACTTAGGCAACGTGATTATTGGCGGGAAGACAGCATATGCGCTGTTCGATACCGGTGCCTCACACTCCTTTGTGTCCGAGGATTTCATAAAAGACATGGGGGATGTACAGTACTTCACTGGCATAGCCCGACGTGTACGCCTTCCGGATGGCTCGGAGATGATCGCAACCGCCAAGTGCGAGTTGGAGTTATTTATTGATGGGAAAGCGTTTGATACGTCGGCCACTGTTCTGAGAATGCCGGAGTTTGACATCATTTTGGGCATGGCATGGCTGGATTGGCACTTCGCGAGGATCGACTGCGCGGAGAAGCGGATCTATTTGAGACATGGAGACTCTGACGTCATCTTCCAAGGTATTGGCTTCGCGCCACGTATGATATTATCTTCTATTCAGGCTGTAAAGGCTCATATGAAGGGGGATGAGGTCTTCATGATCTGGTTCGAGTTGAAGGAGGAAGCGTTGGAATTAAAGGATGTACGGGTTGTGCGGGATTTTCCCGAGGTATTTCCTGAGAAGCTACCAGGATTACCTCCGCATAGAGAGGTTGACTTCCAGATCAATCTAGTACCAGGTGCCAAGCCTGTATCCAAGGCTCCGTACAGAATGGCTCCGAAAGAACTCGCGGAGTTTAGAGTTCAATTGCAGGAACTGGTGGATTCAGGGTTCGTTCGCCCCAGTTCATCACCATGGGGAGCCCCTGTGCTGTTCGTAAAGAAGAAGGATGGAACCCTGCGATTGTGCATAGATTATCGGGAACTCAATCGGTTGACGGTGCGGAACACTTATCCACTACCTCGGATCGATGAGTTGTTCGATCAACTAGTGGGAGCACATTGGTTTTCTAAATTGGATTTGCGCTCCGGATACTATCAGTTGAGGATACATGAGGGGGATATTCAGAAAACAGCATTCAGTTCGAGATATGGTTTGTATGAGTTCACAGTAATGCCGTTTGGGCTCACAAATGCCCCTTCGGCCTTCATGGGTTTGATGAACAAGGTGTTTGAACCGTATTTAGACATCTTCGTCATTGTTTTCATCGACGACATCTTGGTCTACTCAAAGACGGAGGAGGAGCATGTCGAGCACCTGACCTTAGTTTTGAAGAAATTGAAGGAGCACGCCTTGTATGCCAAGTTTAGCAAGTGTGAATTCTGGCTTAAGGAGGATGCCTTCTTGGGGCATGTGATTAGTGGAGCAGGGTTAGTAGTGGATCCAGCAAAGGTGCGGGCCGTGAAGGAGTGGTCTCCCTTAAAGTCGGCGGCCGATGTACGAAGCTTTCTTGGACTTGCTGGCTACTACCGCAAGTTCGTGAAAGGATTTTCCAAGATTGCCCTTCCTCTTACCTCCTTGACGAAGAAGGGTGTGCCATTTGAGTGGACACCTCAATGTGAAGCGGCATTTCAAGAGCTGAAGGATAGGCTTACCTCCGCCCCCATCCTTGCACTTCCGTCGGGGAAGGAATGATTCCAAGTTTACACGGACGCTTCATATCAAGGGATGGGAGCGGTATTGATGCAGCATGGGCACGTGATCGCATATGCTTCAAGGCAGTTAAAGAAACATGAAATCAATTACCCGGTTCATGATTTGGAGTTGGGAGCAGTGGTCTTCGCTTTGAAGGTCTGGAGGCATTACCTATATGGCGTACACTGCGAGATCTTTTCCGATCACAAAACTTGAAGTATGTTCACACTCAGAAGGAGTTGAACCTGAGACAACGGCGGTGGTTGGAATTTCTATGCGACTATGAGTTCACCATGAACTACCACCCCGGGAAAGCGAACTCGGTAGCCGATGACTTGAGTAGAAAAGCGCCAGGCTCTAGCTCAGAGTCTCAGTTGATGAGTATGGAGTTGGCTCGGATGATCGAGGAGATGGAAATTACTCTAGTATTCAAGGCTCCTTCGGCCGAGTATGCGGAGTATTTGGCCAACATGAGCATAGTTTGTGATATCCGAGACCGGATTCGGGTGGAGCAAGGAATGGATGCGGCCTTGGCCCCGGCAATCAAGGCAATTGAAGATGGGACCACTGATGAGTATACACTCAAAGACGGCCTTGTTTATTTTCGTGGCCGACTCTATATCCCAAGGGCGGCAAAATTCGGGAGGATATCTTGAGAGAGGCACATTCCTCTCAATATTCAGTGCACCCGGGTATTGCTAAGATGTACGCCGGATTGCGAAAGACCATGTGTTGGCTGGGGATGAAGAAGGATGTCCGGTATTATGTCACTCATTGTGAAGCATGTCAAAGAGTGAAGGCTGAATGCAGGAGTCCCGGTGGTTTGTTCCAGTCGCTGCCCATCCCCGAATGGAAGTTCGAGGATATCTCCATGGACTTTGTTCATGGGTTACCCCGTTCCCGCTCCGGGAATGATTCAGTGTGGGTTATTGTTGATCGACTGACAAAGGTGGCCCGGTTCATACCAATGAAGAAGGAAGCACACGTGGATGTTTTGGTACGCCTTTTTGTGGAGCAATTTGTACGGTATCATGGCGTGCCCAAGACAATTGTTTCGGATCGGGATGGTCGGTTTACATCCAATGAGTGGAAGGCGGTACAGGCGTATTTGGGCTCACGCCTAACCTTTAGTACCGCATTTCATCCACAGACTGACGGGCAGTCAGAGCGGACCATCAGAACGCTGGAGGATTTATTGAGGTTATGTGTGTTGGACAGAGGAGAGCCGTGGGAAAGACTCTTGCCCCTAGTGGAATTCTCCTATAATAATAGCCATCAGGCGAGCATCGGCATGGCGCCCCATGAAGCCCTTTACGGAAGAAGGTGCAGGACTCCCTTGTCTTGGGTGCAAGATGAAGATCCGAAGGCATTGGGAAACAAATACATAGATGATACAGATGCGGCGGTCAGATTGATACGGGATCGCATGTTGGAGGCTCAAAGTCGACAGGCGAAATATTACAATAAAAGGCACCGGATGGTGGAGTTCCAAGTGGGCGAAAAAGTGTTCCTCAAGATTCGGCCGATGCATGGAGTTTCGCGGGTGCGTGGAGTGAAAAAGCTCAGCCCAAGGTATGTTGGGCCTTATACTATATTGGAAAGGATTGGCCCGTTGGCCTATCGGTTGGAGTTACCACCGGAACTAGAAAATCTTCACGACGTGTTCCATGTATCGTCGCTTCGAAAAGCACTATTGCGGCCCGACCAATTTATTCCCACTACTGATGGTGCGGTGGCATCGGATAGGTCGGTGCGACTAGAGCCGGTACGAATTGTTGACAGCGAGACAAGAACATTACGCCGCAAAAGTGTCCCCTTAGTGAAGGTGCTATGGATGAATCATGGGAAGGAGGAGTACACCTTGGAGCCTATGGATTTGATGCAGCAACGCTACCCGGAGTTGTTTGCCCAAGGTAATCTTATTTAAAAACATATGATAAATTTCCTGTTAAGCTTTTCTCCACACAGCCTAAGCCTGATTTCGGGGACGAAATCTTTTATTTTGTTTATAGGATTTGTAACGTCCCGAATCGCTCTAGGCCCCTAGTGTGTGTGTTTTTGAGTCAGGAGGGTTGACTCAAGTCCTGAGAAGTGCAGGGAATTGGACTGCACTTGTGGAGAAGTGGAGAAATCAGTGTAAAAAGACACGGGCGTGACACGGGTAGTGACACGGGCGTGTCCCTACCCGTGTGCGTCGAGTTGAACTCGACGAGGCGTGTCGAGATCGTCGAACTGTGTCGAAACCAAGTGACACGGGTAGTGACACGGGCGTGTCCCTACCCGTGTGCGTCGAGTTGAGCTCGACGAGCCGTGTCGAGACCGTCGAACTGTGTCGACACCAGGTGACACGGGTAGTGACACGGCCGTGTCCCTACCCGTGTGCGTCGAGATAGTCTCGACGAAGCGTGTCGAGATCGTCGAGATGCGTCGAGATAGTCGAGCAGGGGACACGGGTAGTGACACGGGCGTGTCCCTACCCGTGTGCATCGAGTTGAGCTCGACGAGAAGTGTCGAGATGCAACCCGAGAAGTACACGGCCAATGACACGGCCAAGCACACGGCCATGTCATGTGAACACGGGTCGGGACACGGGCGTGTCCCTACCCGTGTCAAACTTTGAACCGACATGGAAACCGCCACGGCCGTTTCGCGGAAGCGGGACACGGGTACGGACACGGCCGTGTCCCTACCCGTGTCATATTTTGTTTATAAGGGGCAAAAGAAACCCTATCCGTTTTCACTCTCATTTCACCCCTATCTCCTGTGAGAACTCCTGGTGAGAGGAAAACCGCTGGAGCAAGTTCTACCGGAGGAAATTCGCCATCGCCGTGAAAGAGAAGATGCCACCGAGGAGAACTACGCGATCCATGGCAAGAAATGGTGGTACCGCTGGAGCCAATGTGAGTTTCCTACCCTCTCCCTTGGTGCTAGGTCTTAGATATTTAGGAGAGACATCGGTTCAAGAGAGCTTGATGGAGAGGAGAAGATTTCTAGGTTTGGCCATGCTAGGATTTGAATCCTAGATTTTAGATCTCTTCAACCCTTCCCCTTTTCTTCAATACGACGATGGGTGAATGGTTTCGTGAGGAGTTTTGGTCCTTGAGGTTGAATAAGGGAGGAGGACATTTCTGGAAAATTTAGGAAGGATCGCTTGAGGAGGAAGACGGACCGATGCCGTTCATTTTCTTTAAGATGCGCGCAGAATCTGTATTCTGCGCGCAGCAATCTTCTAGGCCATTTTCTTGTAAGATATGTGCAGATCTGGGCCTTCGGCTTAACACGAAAGTTGAAGCCCTTGAAAACACCTTTCCAACGAGTAGTTGCACGACTTCTGGAGGAGTCTGTAGCCAGGGGAAAGTCTAAACGAAAATGGGGTTTTATAAATCTTGTATGCAGAAACTGTGTTCTGTATGCAGCGGACTTCGGGTCCCATTTCAAATAGGATAATGTCAAATCTGGGTTGAGCTCTGAATATGAAAGATGTAGTCCATGGAAATACCGTTCCATCGAGGGGTTACACGACTTCACCGGATTCCTGTAGCCTCAGGAATCTCCGGTCGAAGTTGCTGTCCAGATTCAACCTGCGCCTAAATTCTGGGCTTAATGAAAGATGAAGTTTGATTCGGTGGAATTAATAATGCATGATACTTGCCTTGGATGAACCCTTATGATTAATCAATTGTTGCATGATTGAAGTTGCTTATTAATCAGATTTCATATTATCAAATTGTGAAATAATCTTATTTAAACGAATCGAATTGGTAGGAATTGAAAGATTGATATTGTGCACTTCATGTTTAAATTATGGCATTATCAAATGAAAAATGAGATAGATCTTTATATGCGCATCATGTTTATATTACATTGTCATCATTTGGAAAGTCATATAGATGAATAGATTATTATCATGGACATGTTTGATTAATGAAATGAATCTTGTAGTCCAATACTTAGAGAGTCGTCTCCCTACGGGTAGTATTGTGAAGGGATGTAAGTGCGGTGTTGACCGTCACTTGTTTTGGTTGTGTTGAGATAAGGTGTGGATGGATGGTTGGGCTGTGTCCTCGTGTTTACTTCCGAGGCCCCTTCCATGATATGTTGATGTGGTATTTGCATGTGGTGTGAGTCGACACGCGGTGTCGTAATCCTGGGTTAAGGATAGTGTGGCAGGTCTACGGGCTCGCCAGTCGTCACACCGACGGGAGTTGGCAGTTAGACTTGGTCGGTTTGGGCTGTGTCCTCGGTGTTCACGTCCCGAGGCCCCTCCGGCCATGTGAACGGTTGGGCTGTGTCCTCGTGCTTTCTTCCGAGGCCCCTTCCGGGTCACGCAAGGCCAGTTCGGGCTGTGTTCTTGGTGCACATCTACCCAAGACCCCGCTGGGCCATAGTACGCAGGGGCTCCGCTGTTGTGTTCTTAGCGTTGAGGCGTACGGAGGCCTAGGTGAAGTAGTGTGATACCCGCCTAGTAGTAGAAGTGCCCGTTCTACTGTCACCGCCTGGCCACGGCGGCTGATGCCTGAGAGGTTAGCTACCTGCTCGAAAAGTGGGAACTATAGTCTGTGTCGACATAGCAATTGCATGGGTGTGCATGGGTGAGTCATTGCATAGCATTCATAGCATTTCATATCATTGCACCACAAGATCCTCATCGTATAAGTTTGTATGGGCACTCTTATACGATGAGTTACATTTATGTAACCCGATCCTTAACTTATAAGTTTGTATGGGCATTCTTATAAGTTAAGTTACTTTCCTGCTGTTACTTATACTTGCTAGTTAGTGTAGCTTTTACATAAATGATGATTATGATGCTGTTACTCTTACACTACTGCCACCTGCTTGTACTTCCTTTACTTGCATACTTGTTATATACTATACTCTTGTTCCTTTTCTCCGCCCGGTGCCGAGGAGTCGCCGGGGGAGCGGATGTGAATCCACTTAGTCGTTTCGACTAACGGTTGCTACGTCTTCCTTATTAGGAGGTCACGCCGCAGGTGGAGCAGCCGCAGACTACGCAGCAGGACAGCCAGGCCAGGATGCTAGGGCCTGAGGTGACGGTGCCGTCGATACCGTCAGTTTCTGATGTTAGTATTTGATACCCTGATGTAGCCCGTTTGGGCAATGTTTAGCTGTACTCTGATATATTGTAGAAGCATGTTTTAGCTTCTCATTATTGATGTATTTGGACATTATAACTTAGTGTGAATTTTGACTTCTCTTGCTTATTTATTTGGTTGGGTTGGCATGATATATTGATATTGTTGTAGCCGGCGGAATAGGCGTCTTGTGGTACAGGTTAGCCCGTGTGCTAATGCTACCGCAAGGCGGCTGTTCCGGGCATAAGACTCCCCCTTCGTTCCGTGTTTTGGGATCCGGGGAGGGGGGGTCTTACATTAGGTGTGACTCTCTAGGGCTTACTTGGAACCTAATACATATACATGTAGCAAACATTATATCTGGTCTACTAGCTGTAAGATACAGTAAAGAGCCAATCATTGCTCTATATGTTGTCTGATCAACAGGTTTCCCATGTTCATCAGCATCCAATACAGCATTAGTAGGCATGGGTGTTCTCATACAAAATGCTTCACACATACCAAATTTCTTAACCAGTTCATTTGCATACTTGGTTTGAGAAATGAAGATGCCTTCAGCATGCTGTTTGACTTGCAATCCTAGGAAGAAGGATAGCTCACCCATGCTACTCATCTCAAATTTAGAATGCATCAGGTTAGAAAACCTTCTGCACAATTTGGAGTCAGTAGAACCAAAAATAATATCGTCTACATAAATTTGTACTAGTAGGGTATGGGACTTATGGGTTCTAATGAAAAGAGTTTGGTCTACTCTACCCCTTATAAAACCATTTTCCAAAAGAAAGCATGCTAGGGTCTCATACCATGCTCTAGGAGCTTGCTTGAGACCATATAACGCTTTGTTTAATCTAAAAACATAATCAGGATAAGTTGGAGAGATAAAACCTGGAGGTTGTCTGACATAAACTTCCTCTTTGATGTCTCCATTCATGAAAGCACTTTTGACATCCATCTGATATACTTTGAAGCCTTTATGTGCTGCATAAGCTAAGAATATTCTGATGGCTTCCAATCTTGCAACAAGTGCAAAAGTCTGGTCGTAGTCTATCCCTTCTTCTTGAGAATATCCCTGAGCAACTAGCCTTGCCTTGTTCCTTATAATTACTCCTTGATCATCCAATTTGTTTCTGAATACCCATTTTGTTCCAACAATGGAGTGATCCTTAGGCTTTGGCACTAGTTTCCATACTTTGTTTCTCTCAAATTGATGCAACTCCTCTTGCATTGCAATGATCCAGTGTGGATCTTGCTCTGCATCTTGAATGGACTGAGGTTCAATTTGAGATAGGAAGCAGGTGTGCAACAGGTTTTGGTTGACCTGATTTCTGGTTTGCACACCAGCTGAGATTTCTCCAATTATTTGG
This sequence comes from Platanthera guangdongensis, assembly GCA_039583875.1. Lineage (NCBI taxonomy): Eukaryota > Viridiplantae > Streptophyta > Magnoliopsida > Asparagales > Orchidaceae > Platanthera > Platanthera guangdongensis. The sequence goes on from CM077152.1 coordinate 167,003,283, forward strand.
GAAATTGGATGGTCTCTTGATGTTACTAAATCAACAGGGGGTGTTGATTATTCACCAACCTGTGTTGTTGTTTCCTCTTGTGGTACAACAACTGGCTCTACAAGTTATTCTTCAATATGTTGAGCATTTTCTTCATCTTCACTGCTTTCACCCTCTTGAGTAACCTGTAACTTGTTCAAGTCTTCAACTAGAGAATGTTCCTGCAAGGGTTCTATGGTAGAAGAAATCTTCTCCTTGAAAGACATGTTAGATTCATCAAATGAAATGTGAACAGATTCCTCAATTTTTAAAGATTATTTATTATAGACCCTATAAGCCTTGCTGATCATGGAGTATCCCAGAAACACTCCTTCATCAGCTTTAGCCTAAAATTTTGCTAAATATTTCTTGTCATTATTATGAATATAGCAAATGCAACCAAAGACTTTAAAATAGTCAACTTTAGGTTTCTTCCCTTTGAGTAATTCATAGGGAGTCTTTCCCTTTAGTTTATGTATCAGACTTCTATTCAGCACAGAGTTGGAGGTGTTCACTGCCTCTGCCCAAAAGGATAGAGGTATATGAGCATCTGACAACAATGTAGTGGCAGATTCAATAAAGGTTCTATTTTTCCTTTCAGCTACACCATTTTGCTGAGGAGTTCTAGGAGCTGAGAAATTATGCCTGATCCCTTCACTCTGACAGAACTCTTGCATAAGAAGAGAATCAAACTCTGTCCCATGATCACTTCTGATCAGGGCAATGTGAGTATTGAACTCAATCTGTATACATTTGAGAAACTCTGTCAGACACTTAAAGTTATCAGACTTCTTCCTTAGAAAGAACACCCAAGTGAATCTAGAGAAGTCATCTACAACCACTAAAGTGTACGATTTCCCTCCTAGGCTTTGTACTGTGATGGGTCCAAAGAGATCCATGTGTAACAGATACAATATCCTAGGTGAATCACTCTTATTAAGTGACTTAAAGCTATTTTTAGTTTGCTTGCCTAATTGACAAGCCCTGCAGAGTCCTTCCTTCTTGTAGGGGCCAGAAGGTAGTCCTCTAACAAGGTTGTACTTGGATAGCCAAGCAATAGTTCTAAGGTTTAGGTGTCCTAATATCTTATGCATAAAATATTTGGTCTACAGATAGAATTGAACAAGCAGATGTCTACATCAGTTGAAAGAAAATCTACTAGGTAGATGTTACCTTTTCTTTTACCTGTCAACACAGTTGTGTTGTCCTCTGACTTGATTTTGCATAAGGCTTTGCTGAAGGTCACCTGATAGCCTTCATCACACAGCTGACTGATGCTAATTAGGTTGTGCTTCAGTCCTTCCACATAAGCTACCTTCTTGAAAGTTACTGATCCAATCTGGACTACACCATATCCTTTAGTCTGTCCAAAGTTTGAATCACCAAAGATAACTTTGGGTCCAAGTTTGGCTCTGAATGATGTGAGGTTGTCCTTGTTCCCTGTCATGTGCTTAGAGCACCCACTATCCAAGTACCATTGCTGGTTAGATGTTGGATAGGTCTTCATCTGCACATAAGACAATTCATTTGTTTTTGACCCAGTTTAGCTTGGGCCTAGGTTGATAACCTTTAAATTCTGAAATGAAGGACATCCCAAGTTGACTCTTATATCCTTCAGGATGATATCTCCTTGGAGGTATAATCCATTCAGTATAAGGGTTAAAGATTTGGGATGAAGGACCCTTAGGATTCAATTTTGATTTGCCTTTGAAAAATTTTCCAGAGCTCTGACCTCTGTTCGACGATCTTGGAGCTGCGTTCGACGATCTTGGGTCAGATCATCGAGCTCCGTTCGACGGTCGACTATGGGTGAGATCAGGTATTTGAGATCGTCGACCTACGTTCGACGACTTTGGCTGAGATCGTCGATCTGCGTTCGACGATTTTGCCTGAGATCGTCGATCTGCGTTCGGCGATCATCGATCTTCATTCGGCGATCGTCGATCTCCGTTCGACAATTTCTGCTGGGACTTAGTTTTCTGAGGCAGATCAGAATTTTTCCTAGCAACCTCTACAACTCCCTTTCCTTTGTCAGAAATGAATTTGATTGGAGTTGTTAGAACTATGGGTTGGCTGGATGAAGCACCCAAGCCCAGTGTACTGTTGAATCTGGAGTTCACTGTGCTTGTGATGTCCATCAGCTTGATGCTTCTCCCATTAAGGGATTCTTCAAGCTTCTTGGCCTCAGAGAGCTCACTTTTCAGTGAAGCTATCTGTTCCCTACAGCACTCCAACTCCTGAGAGAGTTTGAGGTTTTCTGACTTTAAAGTATTGTGTTCAGATAATTGATTTCTGAGAGAGATAATTTCTTTCTCAGACTTTAGCAGGTCTAAACACAATGCTTTAAATTCAGATTTAAAATCCTCAGAACTAAAATCAAAAGAACTAATTACCTGATCTTCTTCAGGTTGAGTCTCTGAGTCTGACTCTGACTCCTCTTCTTCTGAATTATGCTGTGAGGCATTAATTGCCATCATGCAGAACTCCTTTTCTTCTGCATCATCCTCATCATCACTGGAGCTGGATGAGGCTTCTGACCCTTCTTCAGTCTCACTCCAGGATTCAGCAACAAACCCTTTTCTTGTATGTTTATTTTTGCTTGAAGAGGGTTTTCCATTGCCATTCCTCTTGGAGTCTTTCTCCTTTCTTCTTTCTTTCATGTCCCTTCTATCCTTGTTCTTGTTCTCTGGACAGTCAGGAACTATGTGCCCTGGTTTCCTGCAACCAAAGCAAATAATGTCTTTATTATTGTTAATGGACTTGTCATACCTTGGCTTATCCTGCTCCTTGTATGATCTCCTTCTGAAATCCTTTCTGATCATCTTGTAAAATCTTTTGGCCAACAAATTGAGTAGTTCATCATTGCCTGTGGCTTTGTCTTCAGGCAGATCTTCAGTTGCCTTGAAGGCTATGGTCTTCTCTTTTCTTGTGGCTGGTGAGACAGCCTTTTGTTCTTCCTCTCTATTTTTGATGAGTAGCTCATAAGATTTGAGCTTACCCAATAGAGCTTCAGTAGTGATCTCATTCAGACTTTTGGCATCCTTAATTGGCCAGATTCTTGAATCCCAAGTGCTAGGGAAGCACATTAGGATCTTGTCATTGAGTTCAGTTAGAGAGATCTCTTTGTGCAATGTTCCGATTTCACTGACAATTAGACTTAGCCTGTTGTACATGTCTCCCACTGACTCAGTTTCTCCCTTCTTGAAATTCTCATATTGGGATATGAGGTGGGATCTCCTATCCTTTCTCTCATCAGCAGCGCCTGAGACTATTTCTGAGAGTTTGTCCCAGATTTCCTTAGCTGAACTGCATTCAGCCACCTTCTGAAATATGTCATCAGACATTGTCTGGGCCAAGATGTTCATAGCCTTGGCATCAGCTACCTTCCATCTCTTGATATCAGCATCTGTTCCTGATGGAGGTGGAACAACATTTGTGCTTGTGTTCTCTGGGGGTCTTGGGCACACTCTCAAAACAGAGTTAAAAATATCTTCGTCAATAGAGTTCATGTACAGTCTGATCCTTGCTTTCCAAAGTGCAAACTTGGAAAGATTGCACACTGGAGGTCTGGTGCTAGCATAATCTTTGTTTTGGGTCATGATTTGTGAAAACAAAATCTAATGATAAAGTACAAAAGAAAGCAGATCTAACTTGGGATCTTTGGGTTCAGGTGTTAGCCTGTACAACCAATCAGGTATGGTATGTTTAACAAACCTCGCTTTGATATCAATTGAAAGTGCAGCTAGATCTGATATACTCTAGAGGGGGGTGAATAGAGTATATGGTGCTTTGATACTTTTTACAACAATTATTGTAATAAGAGTTAGCAGGGAAGCAGTTAAAAATCTAATCACAGAACTAAGTTAAACAAAAGCTAATCACAGAAAAATCAAGGCCAGAAACAAACATAAACACAAGCAAAACCAGAAGACACAAGGGAATATAGTGGTTCCCGTAAACTTGGGTACATCCACTCTTCTACCACCCTAGGTAGGAATCCACTGCAGGATGAGTTGATCAGGTGTCCTGGGCACCAATGAGCTTTTGATAAGGTGCTCAAAAACCAAAGCAGATTTTTTGATCAGGTGTCTTGCCACCAATGAGCTTTTGACAAGGTGCTCAAAAACCAAGCTCAAACTTTTGAAGGGAGTTTGAGAAACCCTTTACAGAGAGGGGGTGAGAGAGTGATGGAAGTCTTCTCTTTCTCAAACAACTGAGAAGACTATGTGGATTGTTGATGTCAAAGCTCCCCCTGAATCCTTGAGATCTTCAGGAAGAAAAGCTTTGCTGAGGGTGATAGGCCTTCAAAGATTGAACTCCAGCAATAGATGATTTCATCAATAGCTGAAATGTTGAATGTCTGGAGTCTGGAAATATGTTGGCCTTGAACACTTTGAAACTAAAGAGATCTGAAGATTTCTGAAAAGATTGATCTCCTTGGATGAGTGTTCTTGAGAATTCCTTGAGGCAGAATATTTTGTTTGTATCTCTGTTATCTGTGTGTCTCTCTCTATGTCTTATTATAGACTCAAAAAATTCTCTCTTTTATTCTCTGGTACTGAATAGAATAACATTCTCTCTGAGAAGAATAGCCGTTGATCTGCATTAATTGCATCCTTAATTGCAAAATCTCTTCTAGAGGAAAGTCCACAGAAATATTCCTTGAGAAATCCCGTGAAACTTGGTCCAGAAATGAATGAAAACGGCTAGAAAATCTCTGAATTAATTGCAGAATAATGCCTTAACTGATTTGAATTTGAATCTAGAAACATCCTGAAAGTTATCTGAAATCGTCGAACTGAGCTCTGCTATCGTCGAGCTGAGCTCAGCGATCTGGAAATATACAGCAGCAAAATATCGTCGATCTGAGCTCAAAGATCGTCAAACTGAGCTCAGAGGTAAAGATCCAAAGTATAGTCAAAATCGTCGACCTGAGCTCACCGATCGTCGAATGGAGTTCGACGATATAATGAAGTTGAGCTCAGCGATCGTCGAATGGAGTTCGACGATCTGTCGAAGTTGAGCTTAGACGATCGTCGATCGGAGTTCGATGAATCGTCATGCTGAGCTCGACAATATGACTTAGTCTCCAAACAGAAAATTCTGGGTCTTCAGGGCAGCTTCCAAACCTAGACTTCTAACCCTTAGACTGAATTCTAATTGACCTATTGAGCTATACAGGAGGTCAAGCATTGATTCCTAGAGACAAAGTGATCCTGACCCAAATTAGTAATAGGGTGTTCCAACACGATACTTGTGTCCCCTTACTACAGTTCGATAGGTATACTTGCCTAGTTGGATTGCTAGTTCGGCTGCTCTCTTTTCTTAAGCGTTGGCCGGGCCATCATGTTTCTGGCGCCGTTGCCGGGGAGCAATTTTCGTTGATAAATTGAAAACACGAATCTATTAATTTTATCATTTCTCTTTCTCATCCTCCTAAAAAATTTTTAAAATCAAAAAAATTTATTACCGCTCTTAATAGAAACCCACTTCACAATTTTTCTACACCACCTAAATCTCTCGAAAAGGGCAAAGCGGTTTTAGGTGCCTCTATCTTGTCTAGTACCTTGCGAACCCTTCACCGAGTAGCCCTTGGGAAGTTTGGGACTTAAAACATAAAAAAAAATCTATTTCAAAAAAAAAATCTTATTAACCCTCTTTTCTAGTTTATTTATTTCTATGCCTTCTCTTCTCTTCTTTTAGTGTATGACCCGCAGGAATCCGTCGGATATTTTGGACCTGGACCACAAAATTGAGCGTACTCTTCGGAGAAGATCGCAATTTCAAGGTCCTACTCTCTAAATACCGGTTGAGGATTCCGAGTCCTTTTCTACTTTAAGAATGGAAGAACCCCACGTGGAGGAAGTCGTGCAAAGGCCTATGTCTTATTATGAACGACCGAATCTCGAGGGTACAGAATCTAGCATAGTTTGCCCTGCGATAGCAAATGATGACTCTTGTTTTTTCATAAATGCCCTAAGTGAAGAATCCTCCTGTCGCCTCTCTGATTTTGAAAAAAGAATTTTCTGATTTTTGTTCCTCCTCTACTCCTCCAACTGAATCGCTACACCTAAGTGAAGAATCCTCCTATCACCTCTCTGAATCTGAAAAAGAATTTTCTGATTTTTGTTCCTCTTCAACTCTGCCAATTGCATCGCTGCAAGAAGCCTCCTTGGCCGCTAGCCCCACCCCATTTAATTTTACAGATAAAAAAGTCTACGATAACATAGTTTTTGAAAAAAAAAGAATTTCTAAAACCTCGTATGAAGACCCCCCTACCCTGGAATTGAAAGAACTACCCGAGCATCTTAGATACGCTTTCTTAGAAAAGGACTCCAAGCTACCCGTCTTAGTTTCGACCTACCACACTGATGTGCAAAATGATAAACTCCTTTTAGTTTTATGTAAGCATCACCAAGCTATTGAATGGAAGATATCTGATATCAAGGGCATAAGCCCATCTTTCTGCACTCACAAAATCTTAATGGAAGATAATTCACATAACTCTATACAACCTCAGTGCCGTATAAACCCCAACATGAAAGAAGTAGTTAAGGGCGAGGTTATGAAATTATTAGACGCAGGAATTATCTATCCTATATCTGATAGTAAGTGGCTTAGCCCAGTCTAGGTAGTACCAGAGAAGGGAGGGATAACGGTAGTTAGTAATGAGAATAATGAATTAATCCCGACACGGACGGTGACGGGGTGGCGAATGTGTATAGATTATCGTAAGTTAAATGACGCCACCCACAAGGATCATTTTCCCTTACCGTTCATCGATCAAATTTTTGAACGATTATCCGGACATAGATTTTATTGTTTTCTCGACGGCCTCTCGGCGTATTTTCAAATCCCCATCTCTCCCGAGGACCAAGATAAAACTACGTTTACTTATCCCTTTGGCACCTTCGCCTACCGAAGAATGCCGTTTGGATTGTGCAATGTGCCAGCAACATTCTAGCGATGTATGCCCACTATCTTTAACAAGTACATAGAAAGCATTATGGAGGTAATCATGGATGATTTCTCCGTGTTTGGTGACGCATTTGATAGTTGTTTAGGAAACCTCAAAAAATTCTTAAAAAGATGCGAAGAAACTAACTTTGCCCTAAATTGGGAAAAATGCCATTTTATGGTGAGGGAAGGGTTATTTTTGGATCATAAAATTTCTGCAAGAGGTATTGAAGTAGACATTGCTAAGATAGAAGTTATCGATAAGCTGCCACCGCCTACGAACATCAAAGCTATACGAAGTTTCCTAGGGCATGCTGGTTTTTACCGTCGTTTCATAAAGGACTTCTCCAAGATCACCAAACCCCTTACCCATCTCTTAGAAAAAGATGCCCCATTCATTTTTAATGACTTTTGCCTGGCTTCGTTTAATTTAATAAAAGAAAAATTAATTAATGCCCTGATTATGATAGCTATGGTGTGGGACCTTCCCTTTGAGATAATGTGCGGTGCGAGTAGTTTTGCGGTGAGAGCCGTATTAGGTCAACACATATCTAAAAACTTCCACAGCATCTATTATGCAAGTAAGACGCTCAGATCTGCACTGGAAAATTACACCACAACCGAGAAGGAGCACCTAGCTGTAGTATTTGCTTTTGATAAATTCTGCCCTTATATTACACTTTCAAAAATTATTGTTTTTACGGACCACTCGACCCTCAAATATCTTCTTACCAAAACGGACGCCAAACCGCGCCTCATTCACTCGGTCTTACTCCTCCAGGAGTTTGACCTAGAAATCCGTGATAAGCGAGGAGCCGAGAATTTGGCTGCCGAGCACCTCTCGCGCATAGATAATCCTTTTATTGAAAATTTAGATGAAGAATCTTTTAATGATTAATTTCCTGATGAGAAGCTGCTTTCAATTAGCACTTCTCCTTCTCCTTGGTTTGCACACATTGCCAACTACTTAGTGGCTCGTGTGCTCCCAAAAGAGTTCTCCTCTCAACAAAAGAAGAAATTCTTTTCTGAGTTGAAGAACTATTTTCGGGAGGACACGCATCTTTTCAGAGTCTGTGCGGACCAAGTGAGAAGGAGATGTGTTTCTTATGAAGAAGGATTTGATATTTTAAAACACTTACATGAAGGTCCGACTAGTGGGCACTATCAAGCTGCTCGCACTACTCATAAGGTACTTTGCGCGGGTTTTTACTGGCCTAGACTGTTTAAAGACGTGCAAGCTGTTGGGTACATTGAAAAATGTGTACCAGATTTGGAGAAGCCTCACCCAACTCAATGATATTCATCAAGGTGTATTTGATGTTGTTTTGAGTTTATATGTGCAGGTTAAGAATATACAGGAAAGGTTTTGAAGTCCATGAGTCGACATTAGAAGAAGCTGTGTCGACACTTGTGAAGACTTGTGTCGACACTTGAGAAAAGTTGTGTCAACATCTGAAGTCAATTATGTCGACACTTGGAAAAGCTGTGTCGACACCAGAAGAAATTGTGTCGGCACACAGGACTTGTGTCGACACACAGAAAGTTCAGTCGACATCAACTGTGTGGAAACACAGGACTTGTGTCGACATACATAAAGTTCAGTCGACATCAACTGTGTCGACACACAGGACTTGTGTTGACACACACACCAGAATTTCTTCAAAGTTAATTGTGCCAAGACAAGAAGTGACTGTGTCGACACACAGGACTTGCGTCGATACATTCTTACAGAAGCTATGTCGAGTAGTAGTGTCGACACCACCAAGGATTGTGTCGACACTTAGTCTACTTATGTCAACACATGTGAAGTTCAGACTCGACACATTGCTGACAGAGACAAAGTTTCAAGAAGTGATTGGAGACTTGACGGCTGCCATAAACAACATGTCTACTACAATTGTCAGATCTGTCAGAAGTTGGTTAGCAACCGGATCAGCCGATAACCTTGGATGAAGTCTATATAAAGACAGATACTATCAACTGAAAGAGACGACGAAGTACACAAAACACAATTACAACAGAAGATCCAACATACACAAGAAATCCAGTCAGAGATTTCAAGTGGATCTAAGTGAAGAATTTCAAAAATTCTTCAGAAGAATTTGTAGAGAGAGAGAGCTCCAACAATTCAAGTGAAGAAAGAGAGTATCATCAACTAGTCTCTTAAGAGCAGATCCTGAACTAATCTGCAAAGAAGAATTCAGATTAATTTCTGGATTTTAAGAAGGAAGCTGATTGAAGATCAACTTCAAGAAATTCAACCTTACTGTGTTCAGATTCAAGATGCTTTGAAGAAAGCCAAAGACAGGTTGATTTCTGTGTAATCAAATTCTTCAAGAACTGATCAAGATAACTTTCTACCCATTCTCTCTCAACTTGGGTGAAAGATAAAACTTATTTTATATCATTTTTCTGTAAGATAATTATTGATCTGAGTTGTAAGCCTAATTTATAAAGGCTGAGGTAGGGCTGAGTGCCTGAGGTATGATATTTACATCTCTGAGTTGTAGGCCTTGGGGAGGATAAGGTAGGGTTGTGTGCCTGAGGTAGGAGATTTAATTCTCTGAGTTGTAGGTCTGGGTGAAGGCTGAGGTAGGGCTTAATTGCCTGAGTTGTAGGAGTGTGGACTCACTCTGAGTTATAGGAACCTTGACTAGGTTTTGAGCTGTAAGATCTGTGGATTTGAGAAGGAAGGAAGAGTTTAGGCTGAATCTAGCACACTGATAGATAGGCGAAAGGGGAAAGTGTATGTACCCATCATTTGGGGAACCACTATAAATCTGTGTGTCATCTGTGATTGTGTGTGATTTTGTGATTTCTGTGATGTGGTAGCTGTAGAACTGTTTGATTCTAATTCATAAAATGAATTAATATTCTGCCTTAGAGTAAAACGGAATTGTACCTATTCACCCCCCCCCTCTCTAGGTGTTTAGGTTATCTTGAAACCAATTCTTTCAAGTGGTATTAGTGCCAGGTTACTCAAAGATAGACTTAACAGACTGAGAAAGATCTGTGAGGCAGAATAAATTAGAAAAGATGGGTTCAGGAGAAAATCATAAGGAACTTGGTTCCATGAAGTTGCCCATATGCAGGAAAGAAATCTTTGGAATATGGAAAGAAAGGGTAAGATTGTTTATGGAAGCATCTGATCCAAGAATATATATAACTGTTAAGGAAGGGCCTTATATTCCAATGAAAGTCTCAGTTCTTGATGCTAATTAGAAGACACCAAAAGACTTTTCAGAAATGACTAAGGATGAGATTATCTTGGCTACTATGGACAAGAGAGCTCAGAATATTATAGTGAATGCCATATATGACTCAACATTCCAAAATCTGATTCACTGTAAAACCTCAAAGGAGATGTGGGACATATTGATAGTCTACATGGAGGGATTAGAAGAAGTTAGGCAAGATAGAAAGTCAATGCTTAATCAGGAATATGAGAGATTCAGACAAAGCAAATCAGACAGTATCACTGAATGTTACAAGAAGATCTTCAGAATTATGAATGGACTAATGTCATATGGAAGGGTCTTTAGTACATTTGAGTTGAATGATAAATTCCTTAGATCTCTGACTAAGGATTGGGACACCAAGATCTGTGTCATCAGGGAAGTGGCCAGACTGGAAGAAATCTCTCCTCCAACACTATTTGGCATATTGCTTTCTTATGAAATGCAACTCATGGCCAGAAAGGAGGAAGAGAAAAGTACTAAAGTTGACCATAAAGAAAATTCAGTGGCCTTCAAGGCAGAAGGCACAAGAAAGGATAGGAGGATGTCTCCATCTCCTCCTAAGAAAGCTGCAGAAGTGATCTCCGAAAGTTCTGATAGTCACACCTCAGACAACAATCATTCTGATGAGGACTTTGTTGTCTTCACAAGGCAGTTTCAGAAATTTTTGAAGAAGAAGCAGTGGAGAACTAAGCCATCCTCCTCTCAGTCCAAGGATGAATATTATCAGAAAAGAAAGTCATCTAGAAATGATAAGAGTAGGTCAAATCTAGCAAATCTACAACTACAAAGATTGTATGCTATTGCTGCAACAGACCTGGACATGTAGTAGCTGATTGTCCAGACAAAAGAAAGGAATCTGCCGATAAGAAGAAGTCTCAGTATAAGAACAAGAAGGAGAAATCCCTTGTAGCAAAGAAAGAGAAAAGCTGGACAGATCCATCATCTTCAGATTCTGAATCTAGTGCTGAAGGTTATATTGGTCTGTTTGCAACAAAAGAAGACACTGAGTTATTACAATTACTGGACTCAATAAATGGAACTGAAGATCATCAGTGCAAAGGGCTGATGGCCCTGACTGATGAAGATCACTGCCAGAATCAGCCTGGTCTCAGTAAGGTAAAAAGCTTATCTGAAGACTCTGATTATTACACTGGCTCAGAATCAAAAGCATCTGCATCAAGAGATGTGGATGAATCTGAATCTGAAGGAGATATTCATCAACTTATAGATGAATATGGTGATTTGCTGCAGGAATTTAAGAGATGCAAAAACCTGACTAAAATTCAGGCTAAGGAAATTACAGCTCTTAAGTTGGCTGCATCTGATTCTAAAAAGCAGCTAGATCAGAAGATGAATGAGATTACCAAGCTGAAAAACATAACTGTTATTCAGATGTGAACAATCACATTCAAGAGTGATCAAATCAAAAGTCTGGAAGTCAGACTTCAGAAGGAAAAGGATCTAGTGGTTAGTTTCTCTAAGCCAAAATCTATCCTACGCTTAATTGATGACATTATGTCTCAAAAGGGTAAGACAAGATTGGGTTTTAAGGGAAATACTAGGGCAACTAATTCCAAAAGAAAAAGGAAAGCCCCAGTAAAGCCACTTGTCTTCAATCCCCCCATTGCTCTCAGAAAAGTGCAACAACCTACCAATAGATATGACCATGATATCATATATGGTCATGGTAAGCCTGACATTCTGAATGACAAGAGGTCTCCAGCACTCAAGCAAAGAAACACTGTACCTACAGTATTAAGAACAGTTGACAGCAAAGCTGTTAAAACTGTACCTAAAAAGAGGTATAATAGATATGAATGCTGGTGTTATGGCAAGTTAGACACTTTGCCATTGACTGTTGGCACAACAATAGTGTCAGGATGAATGCCAGCTTACCTGGAATAAGGGCTGCTATAAATTATGCTAAATTTCAGTCTAACCTGAACCAAGGAGCCAATAATAATTTGGGTTCTAAGGTTAAGTAATTATTTGATGCAGATAAGTTCAAGTGGCCATGCCCCTTTATGGTACTTGGACAGTGGATGTTCCAGACATATGATTGGAACAGGAGGATTGCTTAAGGACTACTCACCCATATTGAATGGACCTAAAGTAATCTTTGGTGGTTCTGAAAAAGGAGTCATCAAAGGGTTTGGTAACATTTCTAACAGCTCAATTACTATCACTCAAGTGGCTTATGTGAAGGGTTTGAAACATAACTTGATAAGCATAAGTCAACTGAGTGATCTTGGATATGACATTTCATTCATTAAGAATGGTTGTCATATTAAAAGGTCAAGTGATCAGAAGATCATGTTGACTGGTTATAGGAAAGGAAATGTGTATTGCCTAAATTTTATGAATAAGAATAAAGATTCTCCTATTGGTCTGGTAGCTGATGAGAAAGCCTCTCATTGTGTCAAATGGTACAACATGCTAGCTAATCTAAATTACAAGACTATTGGTCAACTCTTTGATAAAGAGTTAGTGAGGAATGATCCTCAAGTTAAATGCATTAAGGATGTAATATGCTCAGCTTGTCAAAAAGGCAAGCAGACCAGATCCTCCTTTCATAGCCTAGGAACCAAAGACTCAGTGAGGTGTTTATACCTCTTGCATATGGATTTATTTGGTCCAATACCAGTTCAGAGTCTAGGTAGGAAAGTCTACACATTTGTGATTGTAGATGACTATTCTAGATTTTCATGGGTTTTCTTTCTGAGGCAGAAATCTGAAACCCCAACTGTTTTCTGTAACTTTGTTAAGCAAATTCAGAATGAACTGAACAATTCAGTGGTCAAAATCAGAAGTGACCATGGAACTGAATTTCAATCTGAAAATATGACAAAGTTGTGTGAAGAATTTGGAATTCATCAGGAATTATCCTCACCAAGAACTCCTCAGCAAAATGGAATTGCTGAAAGAAAGAATAGGACTCTCATTGAGGTAGATAGAACTCTATTGAGTGACACTTCTCTCCCAGAATATTTCTGGGCTGAGGCAGTAAACACTGCATGTCATGTGCTCAATAGGGCTTCCATCACTAAGAGCCACAAAAAGACACCCTGTGAGGTTATGAAAGGCAGAAAACCAAACTTATCCTATTTTAGGATCTTTGGTTGCAAGTGTTATATGCTTAACAATGACAAGTCTTACCTGACAAAGTTTGCTGCCAAATCCCAAGATGGGATATTTGTTGGGTACAACAACAATAGTAAGGCATATAGAGTCTATAACTTGACTACACAAGTTGTTGAAGAGTCTGTTCATGTTATATTTGATGAATCAAGACTTATTAACAGTGAGTTGCCTAATAGTTCTTGTAGCTCTACATGTATAAAAGAGAAGATGGACATGCTGACTATCAAAGAAGATCAAACTGCTAGGCTGGATGAAGATAAAGTTGCTTGCTGTCCAGGGGGAGAACAAGTCTCTCTAGATGAAGAAGATAATGAAGTATAGCAGAATGAAGAAAATGAAGAAAGTCAAACTGCAGACAGACTTCCTCTAGCAATTAGACATTTAAAGGATCATCCTGTACACTAGATTATTGGTGATCCTAGACAAGGGGTTCAAACTAGAAGCAGGAGCTTGAACACTGTACTATGCTCAAGCTTCTTTTCTCAACAGGAACCTAAAAGATTTGAAGAAGCTATACAAGACCCACACTGGATTGATGTTATGCAAGAGGAGTTGAATTAATTCAGGAGATGCAAGGTCTAGAAGTTAGTTCCTAAACCAAAAGACCAAAATGTCATAGGGGCTAAGTGGATCTTCAGGAACAAGCTAGATGAGAGTGGGATCATTATTAAGAACATGACAAGGATGGTTGCCAAAGGATACAGGCAGGAAGAGGACATAGACTTTGATCAAACATTTTCCCTTGTGGCAAGGTTGGAAGCAATCAGGCTATTCCTAGCCTATGCAGCTTATCAGGGTTTCAAAGTGTTCCAAATGGATGTTAAGTCAGCATTCCTGAATGGAGACTTAAAGGAGGAAGTCTATGTAGAACAACCATCAGGTTTTATTGATCCACTCTATCCTAATTATGTGTATATGCTTAGGAAAGCACTCTATGGTTTGAAACAAGCCCTAAGGGCTTGGTATGAAACCTTGTCTACTTTCCTCATTGAGAACAAATTCTCAAGGGGAAAAATAGACAAAACTCTATTCCTTAGGGAATCCAAAGGGAAGATAATTCTAGTACAGATATATATTGATGACATAATATTTGGTTCTACTGAAAACAACCTTTGTAGGAAGTTTGCTAAACTTATGCAAGGGAAGTTTGAGATGAGCAGCATGGGAGAACTTAAGTTCTTCTTGAGACTCCAAGTAAGATAGACTGATGATGGCCTATCCATATCCCAGTCTAAGTTCACCCAGGAGTTAATTAAGAAGTATGGTATGGAGTCATCCACTACCATGAGAACTCCAATGGGGACAAGTATGTCTCTAAGCAAAGATGATGCACGAAAACCTGTACATGAGTCTTTGTATAGATGGATAGTTGGCTCCCTTGTTTATCTGGCTGCTAGTAGACCTGACATCATGTATGCTACATGTGTCTGTGCTAGGTACCAATCCTGCCCAAAAGAATCTCATTATATTACTATTAAGAGGATTTTGAGATATCTTAAGGGCACACCTAATCTAGGTCTTTGGTACCCTAAGAATAGTGATTTTCTACTGACTGGATATTCAGATGCAGACTTTGCAGAATGCAAAGAAGATAGAAAAAGCACAACTGGCACCTATAAATTTATAGGAGGGAGATTGGTGTCATGGAGCTGTAAGAAGCAGACTAGTGCGGCAATCTCCACAGCTGAGTCTGAGTATGTAGTTGCAGGGAGCCGCTGTGCACAACTGTTGTGGATACATCATCAGCTTAAAGATTATGGTATCCAGGTAAGTAGAACCTCATTATTCTGTGATTCTACAAGTGTTATTTCTATTGCTAATAATCCTGTTTCTCATAGTAGAACAAAGCATATAGAAATAAGATATCATTTTCTTAGGGATCATGTAGAAAAAGAGGATATATGTTTAGAATTTGTCAATACAAGTTTTCAAATTGGTGACATGTTCACTAAGCCATTGGATGAAACTAAATTCAATAATTTTAAAATTGAATTAGGTATGCTGAACATAGTATAGATTGACAAATTTGTCTAAGTAATTTTGTGTCAACACAAAAAGAGATCTGTGTCGACACAGAGAAATTGTGTCGACACATCTAGATAATTGGTGTCGACACTTCGAAGGAGTTGTGTCAACATATCTAGGAGTTGTGTCGACACATCCAGAAGTTGTGTCGACACTTAGAATTAGAGTCGACACAGAATTTCTGTTGATCTAATAAGTATTTCTGTGTCAACACATCATTAATTGGCGTCGACACATAGAGGTCAACACTTCTGTCGAGACATTAGCAATCTGTGTCGACACCATCTCAACAGTGTCGACACACTAAGTAAATTTTGACGCGCCTTTTGACCTTCTATGTTTAGACACATATAAATAGGTCAAGAACAAACCCTGTCGACACGCTCTCCAGATTTTTGAGACTAGATTCTTGTGTCGACAAACTCTCTCTTCTCCATTCAAGATTTCTCACCATCCCAATGGCACCGAAACTTGACGAAAACGTGAACGAGGGATATGAACTGGTATGGAATGCCTTTAACGATGCTGAACTAGTGATTAAAGCTGTGATAGCTCTAATTGGAGAAAATGGCTTGGAGTATTTGGCATCAGAACCTATAAAGATATTGAAGAGGGAAATCCTTGAGTTCTATGGAGCTGCAACTCAGGATTCAACTAGACTAAATATTACGTCTTCAGTCTAGGGTAATAAAATCAAACTCACCATGAAGTGCATATGAAAAACTCTTCATCTGCCTAAAAATCAAGAAGACGAAGAAGTTACCTCTTCCAAGACCAGGGAAGCACGCTATTGGTGTGGATTAGATCCCACCATGAAAATTGGATCATCTATGAATAGAAAAGGAATGAATGTACAAGGAAAATTCCTTTCTGAAGTAGTTGGCAAAGTAATCTTATGTAAACCAGGCGGACATGACAGGGTCTCAGCGTACATGTTTTGCCTCATGAACAGGATCATCTACAAAATAACCACCAATTGGTCTGCAGACATATATGAGAAGATTAGAGAAAGCATCAAGAAACTGAATCTGGGAAGGATATTAAGTTTATACTTGGCTGGAGCAATTCCAGAAGTGATGCAACAGGCTGTTGGATCCAAGATCAATCACTTGAGGAGAATAGATCTAAGGATAATCTCTAGATGGGATAGAGTGCTGATAAAAGACATGGCTGATGAAGAGAGGCCAGAGAATACTGAGAAATCACCTGCTCAAGACATTAGACATGATGATCAGATGCAGGGGGAGCCTCATCTTGAGGAAGAGCCAACACACTTAGAAAGTGAAATGGCTAATCAAACTATTCTTGAGGTAATCCAAGAAGTTAATCAAACAATTTTAAATAATGAGTCTGAAACACTAACTGTGCCCTTTATTGATGTTGACCAGACCACTCAACTCAACAATTAAGCACAGGATGTTATCATGGAGGATACATCTACAGCTACTGAAGCTCCAGAGTTAGTGGTGCCTCCAGTCCAAACTCAACAAGAGTTTACTCTTGAAGAGTTATTCCCTGATATAGAGATAGCATGAACTGAGGGGGAGCAATCCAGGACTGAGGTGGAGCAAGGCAGGACTGAGGGAGAGCAAGCTGAAACTAAGGGGGAGCAAAGTAGGACTGAAAAGGAACTGCCTCCTAATCCTCAGGAAAGAGTTGATATAGCAAGTACCTAAGATTCTGAAGATGAAGCAGAATCTCAAGCAAAGAAGAGAAAGCTGATGGTTTTCAGAAGAAGAAGCCAAAGCTATAAAAGGGCATTGCAAACTGCTCCACAACCAGTTCCTGCACATGATTATAGCTCCTTACTGGTATCTTTGCAAGTAAAATTAGATGAACAAAGAATAGCCATGGAGAAATATACGGATGAAACTCATAAAGATTTGCAATTCTCCTTGGCTCAAGATATAAAATCAATTAGATTTGAGGTAACCCAGAATAAAAAGGAGATGACAGATTGCATCCATAAAGGGGGTAATGCTGTAGTTTTTCTGGCTAAACAGCAAAAAGAAGCAAGGACACAGATTGATGATATAGTGGTCAAGCAAGGATATGTCCTTGAAAATCAAATTAGAATGAATGACAATCTTACTCAATTACATAATATGATTGTTACAGAATTAAAGAATACTGCAACTGCCCTGACTGAGGCAAGGCCTAAAGACAAATCAGAGTTTGATAAGAAACTTCAAGAGGATTTAGCCACTTTCCAATCTGCACTTCAAGCCTCTCAGAAGCTTATATCTGCTCAGCTTCAAAGGTTTAAAGCCTATTATACAGAGGGAACAAATTATCTGGCTACTCAAATCAGGTTCCAAAAGAATGATCTCAGGGATCATATTGAAAGAGAAGTCATAAAGGGGGAGAGGTTGATAATCAATGCTAGCTCAGAGCATGCCAAATGGATAACAAATGCTGTTAGAGAAACTCTGGGATATCCACCCCTATGTGATGATGACAACACAACTGAGTCAGGAATTCAAGCTGTAGGAATTGAAGGGGGACAGCAGGAAGTAGCTCAAATCATATATCCCCATTCTAACTTTGAGGAAATTCAACACTTGGTTCATCATATGTACAACCCTACAGAGGATACTAACAATGTTATCAATGAGAAAGTAGAAATGTCAGAGGCAGCTTTGCATAAAGAGCAAGAAGCTCAACTCTCAAAGAAAAGGTTTAGAGAACAGGCAGAGTTTAAGACTGATTTTGAGCAATGGAGTCCTACTTCCAGGAATATTATATTGACTTCCTGGAAAGCAGTAAAGGACAAGACCCATGAAAGGGGTAAATTTTACACTGAGCAAGAATGGAACAAGTATGAAGCCAGGCAGGAAGCCATTCTTCAATATAGAAGGAAAGCAAAAGCTGGGAAGTTACCTGCTAATGCTCTGGAGCCTAGCAAGTACTTCCCAAAGACTTTTCATTATTTTGAAAGGCAAAAGATAAGGGCTAAAGAACAAAAAAGGAAAGATCTATAAGGGAAGAAACCTGCTGATGATGCTGACCCTACTGTGCAGGCTCAGATCAAACCAGGAAAAGGCATAATCATCAAGGAGCCTGATCAGCCTTAAATTAGATTAACTATATTTTACAGCAATGTAATCTTTAATTGTTAAAAAATCTATGTAAACTAATTGTTGACAAACTTTTGATAGTTTAAACAAAACAATGATTCATGCTCACTGTGTCTGCATCATTCTGTAATGACATATTATACATATTATGTTTATATGCTACCCTGTCATGTAATGTTTATATACATCATAATGTGTGTTTATTATAAATGGTGTATATCATTAACTAAGGGTTATGACTTCTCCAAATAGGGGGAGATTGTTGGGTATATTAGAAAATGTGTACCAGATTTGGAGAAGCCTCACCCAACTCAATGATATTCATCAAGGTGTATTTGTTGTTGTTTTAAGTTTATATGTGCAGGTTAAGAATATGCAGGAAAGGTTTCTAAGTCCATGAGTCAACACAAGAAGAAGTTGTGTCGACACTTGTGAAGACTTGTGTCGGCACTTGAGAAAAGCTGTGTCAACATCTGGAGTCAATTGTGTCGATACTTGGAAAAGCTGTGTCGACACCAGAAGAAATTGTGTCGGCACCAGGACTTGTGTCGACACACAGAAAGTTCACTCGACATCAACTGTGTCGACACACAGGACTTGTGTCGACACACAGAAAGTTCAGTCGACATCAACTGTGTCGACACACAAGACATGTGTCGACACACACACCAGAATTTCTTCAAAGTTAATTGTGCCACGATAAGAAGTGACTGTGTCGACACATAGGACTTGTCTCGACAAATTCTTACAGAAGCTATGTAACATCCCAATTTTCAGCAGGCAAAATTTTGGGTGACACGGCTTGGGACACGGGCGTGTTCCACGACGTGTCCCGGCGTCAGGTCGAAGAAATTCTGTGTTCAACGAATTAACCTCGACGATTTAACAAAGGATTCATGGGCTGGCGAAATCGTGGAACACGGAATCGTCGAACGCGGAAATCGTCAAACGGGAATCGTCGAGCGCTGGGCCAATCGTCGAACGCGCTGTTTGACGATCGCTGGTGAAATCGACGATCGCTGGCGAGCTCGACGATAGCTGCCTGATCGTCGAATGCAGATCGTCGAGCGCAGACCTGTGTCACGGGCGTGTCCCATCCGATACGGGCATGTTAGAGGGCGTGCCCTCCCTGAGTGAAAAGTCGACGAGTGGTCGACAAAATTTGGTCGACGATCGTCGAGTTCTTAGGACACGACCTGTGACACGGGGGTGTCACAGGGCGTGTCAGCGCGGTCGACGAACTCAGCCCGACGAATTGGAGCTGGGGCATGTCTAGTGCCGTGTCTGGGCACATGGCCTAGGATATGGGCGTGTCATAGGCCGTGTGAGTCTCGGGTGATTTTGGGATTTTTTTCAGCCTGAAGAACATGGCCACAGACACGGGCGTGTCTGAAGGCGTGTCGGGTGATACGGCCCGTGACACGGGCATGTCACATGGGCGTGTCACTGGATTGAATAAGTCGGTTGAGCACCGCTTGAGGCACACGGCCTGGGACACGGGCATGCCACAGGCCATGTCAGGCAAAAATTATACTCTTGTGGAAAAATCGTGGCCGTCCGTTCTTTCAGGTGGGATCCAATGGCTGAGCTGCCTCCCTGTTTCCTTAAGGCCGTGAATGAGAAGAGAAATCTCATTTCTCATTTGGTCTTCTCTTTATTCATTTCTAGTGAGAGAAAGGGAGAGGAAGAAGGAGGAGGAGGAAAGGGGCTGGTCACCGGTGCTGTTGCGGTTTACCGACGAGAGATCTGAGGCCGACGTTGCGGAGGAAAAGCTCCACCCAGGGAGCACGACGATGTTCAGAGATCTGAAAAAGTAATTTTGGTGGCCAGGGCTAAAGAAAGATGTTTCTCTTTATGTGGCCAAATGCCAGAAACAGGGCGGTTATTTGAAGTCGTTGTCGATTCCAGAATGGAAATTTGACGATATTTCTATGGATTTCGTACACGGGTTGCCAAAATCTCAGCAAGGGAACGATTCCATCTGGGTGCTTGTTGATCGGCTGACGAAAGTGGCACATTTCCTACCAAACAAGCGAGATGATTTGGTAGAAAGTTTGGCAAAGCTATACGTGGAACAGATTGTATGGCGTCACGGTGTTCCTCGGAGCATCGTGAGTGATCGAGATGGGCGAGTCACGTCAAAGGATTGGAGGCTAGTTCACCAGCTGTTGGGCAAGAAATTGACTTTCAGTACAACCTTTCATCCTCAAACGGATGGCCAACCTGAACGAAGCAATAGAATGATGGAGGACATGCTCCGAATGTGCGCCCTAGACTTTGGGAAGAGATGGGAAGATCATCTCTATATGGTAGAGTTTGCTTATAATCACAGCTACCAGGCAAGCATCGGTATGACACCATATGAAGCTCTATATGGAAGGAAGTGCCGTACTCCCTTGGCTTGTGTAAAAGCGGGCAAAGCTAGAGTTTATAATTGTAATGAAGTCGATGAAGCAAACTCATCCATTCGTGCTATTCGAGAGAGGCTACTCATAGCCCAAGATCGTCAAGCGAAGTTCTACAACGCCAAGCACCAGAACATGGAGTTCACGGTAGGAGATTGGGTCTACTTGAATATCAAGCCCTTCAAAGGCGAATCCTGGATTCGATGTTTGAAAAAGTTGAGTCCAAGATATTTGGGTCCATTTGAAGTGCTTGAGCGAATCAGAGAAGCTGCGTATCGACTAGCTCTTTCGGCAGACTTGGGTGGACTACATGATGTGTTTCACATCTCGGTGTTTCGGAAGGCCGTAAAAGATCCAGGTCAAGTGATCACGGGTGATCGTGTGCCGGTGGAGTATGGGCTAACAATGAGGGTTAGACCCATTCAGATCGAGGATCGAGTCGAGAAACAGTTGCGGAACAAGATGGTCGGAATAGTTAAAGTCCGATGGGACAATTACAGCCGTGAGGAGCTTACATGGGAGCGAGAGCAGACCATGCGAGCGGAGTTTCCCGAGCTATTTATGTAGCAATTGCATAGTGAAAATTTTATTGTAACATAAACGTTTCATGTTATAACCTTTTGCTTGCTGGTTGCCAACCTCTATACCAATTTCGGGGATGAAATTTCTTGTAGGAGGGGAGGGTTGTAACAGCCTAATTTTCAGCAGGCAAAATTTTGGGTGACATGGCCTGGGACACGGGCGTGTCCCCGGGCGTATCCCGGTGTCAGGTCGATGAAATTCTGTGTTCAACGAATTGAGCTCGATGATATAATAAAGGCATTGTGGGCTGGAGAAATCATCGAATGCGGAATCGTCGATTGCGGAAATCGTCGAACGGAAATCGTCGAACGCTGGGCCAATCGTTGAACGAGCTGTTTGACGATCGCTGGTGAGATCGACAATCGCTGGCGAGCTCGACGATCGCTGCCTGATCGTCGAACGCAGATCGTCGAGCACAGACCTGTGTCACGGGCGTGTCCCATCCGACACGGGCAAGTCGGAGGTCGTGTCCTCCCTGAGTGAACAGTCGACGAGTGGTCGACAAAATTTGGTTGACGATTGTCGAGTGCTTAGGACACAGCCTATGACGAAGGCATGCCACAAGGTGTGTCAGCGCAGTCGACGAACTCAGCCCCACGAATTGGAGCTGGGGCGTGTCTAGTGCCGTGTCTGAGCATACGGCCTGGGACACGGGCGTGTCACAGGCCGTGTGAGTCTCGGGTGATTTTGGGATTTCTTCAGCCTGACGAACACGGCCACAAACACGGGCGTGTCTGAAGGCGTGTCGGGTGACGACCCATGACACGGGCATGTCATATGGGCATGTCACTGGATTGGATAAGTCGGTTGAGAACCACTTGAGGCACACGACCTGGGATACGGTCGTGTCACAGGTCGTGTCAGGCAAAAATTGTACTTTTGTGGCAAAATCGTGGCTATCCATTCTTTCAGCTGGGATCCAATGACTGAGCTGCCTCCCTGTTTCCTTAAGGCCGTGAATGAGAAGAGAGATCACATTTCTCAGTTGGTCTTCTCTTTCTTCATTTCTAGTGAGAGAATGAGAGAGTCAGAAGGAGGAGGAGGAGGAAAGGGGCTGGTCACCGGTGCTGCTGCGGTTTACCGACGAGAGATCCAAGGCTGACGTTGCGGAGGAAAAGCTCTTGTGAGTCGTCCGAGCCAGCTTAGAGCTCATGCCACCAAAGAGGTCTTCAAGGGTAACGACTTTTCTTCCTAGCCAAGTGAAGGCTTCCTTTTTGGCATAAGTTTATGATTCCCCCACCAAAAGGTGGCTGATTTTGGGAGTCTTTGGATTGATTCATGGAATCCCCTTTGTTGGCATATAGATCCGGAAATACAGTACGGAATAGGCATGCTGTGTGAAGCCCATCTGGACAGGTTGGTCTGCATTGGTGATGGTGCATATACGAACCGGAGAAGACTCCGTGATAAATGCGTCGTTTAGGAGTCGACGGGTTGGACCTGTGAAAGAAAGTTGCCGGAAGTACTGGAGTGGTAGTCCCGGAAAATACCCGTAGAATGCTTGTGCTATTGGGTTAGACCTGTGAAAGGAAGTAGCAGGAAGTACTGGATTGGAATTCCAGGAAATACCATTTGTAATGCTTAATGTTCATAGGGCGTCCACCTGTGAAGCGAGTAACAGGAAGTACTAGCATGGTAGCCAGGAAAGACCCCTGACATTTGTGATATTTGCGGTGTCCACCTGCGAAGAGAGTAGCAGGAAGTACTGGTGTGCCCAGGAAAGACCTGCTAATATTGTGAGATGAATGGGTGTAAGATTTATACCCAGGCATAAATGCCAGAACATGATCAGTGAGACCTACCCGTGCCTTTATTTAGCCGCGAGTACGCCGTAATCGGTGATGGCAAGGCGATTTGGGCAATGGGGGTGGAGGATCTGACCTGCATTATGTCCGTCCGACGTGAGACTATAAGGTGCTGTCTGTTGGAGAGCATATCAAGAGTCTTAGGCCTACGCGCCGTGATACAATGGGGGGCTACGGGCCCATCCCGGTTCACTAAGACTATAAAACTCTGGTTGCACGCCATGGAGTAAATGCTCAAGTGAGTTGTCGTTGGGCTGTTACCCTGAACGGTGGTGGGCAACTGATTTGCCAGTACACCAAGAATGTGCCCTGAGTGCACGGACCGTTGGGTCGGGTGGCTAACGGTTGTGATGGCATGTGTGCGTGAAAGCACATTATATGATATATATAATCATGCTTGTGATATGCTATGCATGCAGGGAAGGTTACCGCTGCCCCGAGAAAGGGGTAGGGTCATTATAATTTGGTCAGCTGAATGATGACTGTTGCCTCTGTTTACCACCCTTGGGTGGAATGTCCCTGTGCAGGTGCTGGAGAACCGAGCGGGAGGCATAAGGGTTGAAGTCCCTACTACTTTTGCTGCTGTCGCTGCTAGCCCTCAAAGGCTAATGTGGATGTAAATACTATGTTTTCTTTTGATGTGGCTAGCCTGCGTGCCAATGTTTAGGCCACTATTTGAAAGCCTTGTAAGGCCATAAGGCCAACTATTTATATGTGTTGTAAGACATTCCTATACTCTAAAATGTGGAGTTTTATATGTTGGACATTCAAGAGAGGAGTTCAAGTGTATAGGCTTCCGCTAGAATGCAATGTGTAGGTGCGCTGCGCTACTCTGGTATCACTCCATAGCTTCATCGTCTGTTTTGTGGTATATGCTGTGGGTCCCCGGCCAGACTTTTCAGTATATATTATATGAATGGATGGGGTTGTTACAAGCTATGTCGAGTAGCAGTGTCGACACCATGAGAGCTGTGTTGACACCACTAAGGATTATGTCGACACTTAGTCTACTTGTGTCAACACATGTGAAGTTCAGACTCGACACTTTGCTGACAGAGACAAAGTTTCAAGAAGTGACTGGAGACTTGACATCTGCCATAACCAACAAGTCTACTGCAACTATCAGATCTGTCAGAAGTTGGTTAGCCACTAGATCAGCCGGTAACCTTGGATGAAGTCTATATAAAACAGATACTATCAACTGAAAGAGACGACGAGTACACAAAACACAATTACAATAGAAGATCCAACATACATAAGAAATCCAGTCAGAGATTTCAAGTGGATCTAATTGAAGAATTTCAAAAAATCTTCAGAAGAATTTGTAGAGAGAGAGAGCACCAATAATTCAAGTGAAGAAAGAGACTATCATCAACTAGTCTCTTAAGAGCAGATCCTAAACGAATCTGCAAAGAAGAATTCAGATTAATTTCTGGATTTTAAGAAGGAAGCTGATTGAAGATCAACTTCAAGAAATTCAACCTTACTGTGTACAGATTCAAGAATGCTTTGAAGAAAGCCAAAGACATGTTGATTTATGTGTAATCAGATTCTTCAAGAACTGAACAAGAAAACTTTCTACCCATTCTCTCTCAACTTGGGTGAAAGATAAAACTTATTTTATATCATTTTTCTATAAGATCATTATTGATCTGAGTTGTAAGTCTAATTTATAAATGCTGAGGTAGGGCTGAGTGCCTGAGGTAGGAGATTTACATCTCTGAGTTGTAGGCCTTAGGAAGGCTGAGGTAGGGTTGTGTGCCTGAGGTAGGAGATTTAATTCTCTGAGTTGTAGGCTGGGTGAAGGCTGAGGTAGGGCTTAATTGCCTGAGTTATAGGAGTGTGGACTCACTCTGAGTTGTAGGAACCTTGACTGGGTTTTGAGCTATAAAATCTGTGGATCTGAGAAGGAAGGAAGAAGTTAAGCCGAATCTAGCACACTGCTAGATAGGGGAAGGGGGAAAGTGGATGTACCCATCATTTGGGGAACCACTATAAATCTGTGTGCCATCTGTGATTGTGTGTGATTTTGTGATTTTTGTGATGTGGTAGCTGTAGAACTGTTTGATTCTAATTGATTAACTGAATTAAATTCTGCCTTAGAGTAAAAAGGAATTGTACCTATTCACCCCCCCTCTAGGTGTTTAGGTTATCTTGAAACCAATTCTTTCACAAGCCTTTGTGAGTAGGTGATCATTTGTGACACCATTTATCTTTATAGTTGCCAACGGTCGGGCAACATTTCCAATAAAAATGAAATTCCACAAAATTATTTCCTTGAGTGCGAAATGTTCGACCTCTGGGGAATTGATTTTGTTGGCCCTCTTCCTTCTAGCTTCAGAAATAAGTTTATTTTAGTTGCTGTTGATTATGTTTCGCGATGGGCTGAAGTCCAAGCTCTTCCTACGAACAACACCCGAGTCACAGTTACGTTTTAAAAAAAACATATTTTCTCGATTCGGTACGTTGCGCGCCATCATTAGTGACATGGATTCTCATTTCTGTAACGCACAGTTTTCTAAAATACTTACTAAATACAGAGTTACACATAAGCTTTCAACCGCCTACCACCCCCAAACTAGCGGACAAGTCGAAGTAGTGAATAGAGAAATAAAAAGAATTTTAGAAAAGACTGTTTCAACTTCTAGGAAAGAATGGTCAACCAAATTAGACGATGCACTATGGTCTTACCGAACAACGTACAAAACCACCCACGGATGTACGTCGTATCAGTTGGTTTATGGAAAATCGTGCCATTTACCAGTAGAATTAGAACACCGCGCTTTTTGGGCCTTGCGATTCTTAAACTTCGATCCCCACTCTGTCGGTGACCTTAGAAAATTTCAACTCAACGAAGTCGACGAGTGACGCTCTTACGCATACAAAAATAACAAACTTTATAAAGAGCGGATGAAACGCTTTCACGATAAGCACTTAAGGCACCCAAAAACCTTTAAGCTGGGCGACCAGGTTCTTCTTTATAATTCTCGTTTACGTTTATTTCCTGGAAATTTAAAATCACGTTGCTCTGGGCCCTTTACTGTTTTAGAAGTTTTCCTTATGGTACTGTTTTGATTTCCCACCCTGATAAGGGTAATTTCGAAGTGAATGGTTAGCGTCTTAAACTGTATTTTTATGATGATGCCAGTCCTAACTTTGTTAACTATATTTTTCATGATCTAACTTTTGTTTAGTTTGGAACTTTGTTTTATTAAAACTTTGAACTATTTCTTCGAACTTTGCTTTAGACAATATTCTTGGACAATATTATTTTGTTGCGTCGAGCTCAAACGACGTTTTAAACAAAAGGCGCTCTTGGGAGGCAAACCAAGTTATCTTTTTCTGTTTTCTTTATTTTATAATTTTTGCCCCGGACGGCTCCGACAAGCTGAAGCTTCTGCGATCGCCTGCTCCAATGCTGTTGAATCCATCATGAAGTCCAAAGAAGACATTTCATGAAGATCCAAAGCACAAGCATGAGGGAGCGGCATCACTAAACTTTCGTAGCAAATAAATCTGGGGAAGTACCTGTTTTTCAATCCTATTTTTTAATTTTGTACTTTAATTTTTTCTCTCTCTCTCTAACCTCCTTCTCCATTGAGGACAATGTCCATTTTAAGCTTAGGGGAGAAATTTCTCCTTCTTTTTGCTTTTTGTGAATATTTTTCATGCTTTTTGTGAATTTGTTTCAAAAATCCAAAAAAATGAATATCTTAAAATTCCAACAAAAAAGAAAATATTTCCAAAATCCAAAAAAGTGAATATTTCAAAATTTAAAAAAAATATATGCTTTTTGTTTTTTTTAATAGTATAGACATTTTGGTATTTCAATAGTACCCCTTGTTTTTGTTTTGTTTTTCTCAAAATTCCTTATAAACAACTTAGCTAATTATATTTTTTCTAATCAATCTTTTTAATTATATTTCACATGTAAAATGTTGGCCTTGCTGTGTTTCTAATTCACGGGAGCATGTTAAGGTGAAATATTATTCTAAAACTCGCATTTCTAATATGGTTTTTCGTTCTTTATTTTCTTTACTTCCTCAAAAATTCATCATCCACTATTTTCCTTTTCATTTTTAGATAAGTTTTGAAAGGTCAACGTTTGAATAGCGTAGTGGATGTGGAAGATATAAGTCACCTATTATTTCTATTTTCAAGATAATCTCATTAATCTTCTTTTATTATCTAGAACTTGCTTTTTGAAATTTTTCAAATCTATGTTTTAAATATATTTAAAAGCATGAAAATGATTTAGGCCGTTTTTGTTTTCGTTTGAGCTTTCCTGCCAACCTAAAAACTTTCACCACTAGTTAGCCACTTTTGAGCATTTTTTCCAATTTCATTTGATAGCTCCTCTTTTCATATCATTTTCACCAAAGCCAAAATTTCCAACCTATCTAATCACACTTGCCTTTTTGAGTTTCATAAAGAATCTTCATGATTATGATAGGTTATTTTGTGATATTTTTGGAGAAGTTTTTTTTTAAAAAAGTATGCTCAAAAAAATGTGTGTTTTTGTTTGTCCAATTCAAAATGAAAATGAAAATATGTATGGCCTTTGTTTTGAAAAAGAAAAAAATGGAAAAGAAAAAAAGAAAGAAAAATATTTTGTTCAAAATGAAAATTTTTGAAACTCTGTTTTGGTTCAGTGTGATTTTAAGTCTCCCTGTTTATCTTTGAATTCCACTCCAAATCATAATCCTAAACCAAACGCTTCGGTCCTATTAAGTGCTTTTGATTCACGCCTTTTTGAATTTTATTTAATAACTAAGAAAAGAAGAACAATAAATCAGTATTAGTTTTGGATGTAAACTTAGATTTTTGTTATTTATTTGATATAATTATAATGCGTTGCATGGATCTAGTAACAACTCAATGCATTTTTTTTTTTCATTTTCTTTCTTTTGCTTAAATCTATTAAAAGAATTTCATCAAAATTTTGGATGATTTATTTTCGATAGAAAGTTTAAAAAAGTTAAAACATACCTAAATAATTGTTTTAGATTCGCGTTTAACCTTTCCTTACTTAGAATTTCGCATAGTACTTGTGTGGAAAAAGTAGAACTTTTTGATTAGGTCTATTTTATGGTTATCTATTTAAATTTTATGCTTGGGTACAAGCAAAGCTTAAGTTTGGGGGG